>VXAB01012681.1:388550-461417 GCA_013399175.1 Odontophorus gujanensis | reverse complement strand
CCCCCCCCCCCAGCCCCCCCGGTCACTTCCAGATTTAAGGTTAAGCTTGTGCCATCTGTTTCATAGGTTTTGCTCAGGTATTTCACACAGAGCTGTATAGATGTGTGGTATCACACTGTGTGTTTCCTGTATGTGTGCTTTTTGTCTTACAGGTTTGTGTATTAGACCTACGGAAATAGCGCTACTAGTTGGAAGCCATGGACCGACTATGAATGTGTACATAGCCAAAATGACTGTCCCTGACCCATGTACTGCTATAGTCCCAATTGAACCATGGCCAGTCCACTACAGCCAAACGTAAAAGAAATATATACATATACTGTATATAAAAATAAAAAACAAAAACAAAAGTTACACCCTGAAGAGGATGACAGAGTTTTGTCACAGCTTGTGAATCCCATTCACCAAGTGCTGGAATCTGCTGTGCCCCAAAATAACATTTAAATGTTTTGGATATGAAAAACAGAAGAGAGAGCGAGAGAGAGAGAAATATACCGTGTACAAGAGCAGACCCATATACATACCAAATTCAGAAGATACTAATGGCAGCCTTCATTACCCCTTTTCCCCTCTAAATCCGCTATGACAATGGATTGTGGGGTATCTTTTTTTTGTTTTGTTTATTTTCCTTCTCAGTAGTTGAGCAGTTTGTGTGTACAGAGAAAATGGACTTACGGAAATCTGCAGCAGTAGTTTTTCCTTTGCTTTTAACCATTGGGTTTTCTGTTTTGCTTTGGTTAAGTTTACAGATGCATGAAGTAAGGGAGTGAATTAGTTTCTTATGATTTTTTTTTTTTTAATCACCATGGGGGAAAAAGAAGATGTTTCTTTGAAACATATTTGAATGCATTCTTTGAAAAGGTCGATTGAACCTGATGATGTTTGGTACATTTTGTGACTCCCAGAGCACAATTTTGTGAACAGAGGGAGGGTGGAAAAGGGATTATGGAGAGAGAAGAAGAAAATCCTTCTTTGAGGCGTGATATTTCACATCCTGCTAACCTACCAAGTGTGACAGTAATGGGTATGACGCTGTGTTTTATTTTCTGGTGACATGGCTGGAATGCAGTAGTGTCTTATTTGGGACATAATTCTGCCAAACTTAATAGAAAGGCACAAAAATACAGAGAAGAAAAATACAGGGATGCAAACAAACAGAAAAAAAAAAAAAAGGACAAAAAAAGAGGAAAACGAAATGCATCTGCTGTTGCTTTAAGACCATAGCTAAAATATGGTTAAACATGGTTAAATTGTGCACTATTATGAAAAGGAGCAAAACATAGCTGGGGGATTTGTTAAGATCTTTCTGGACAAGGGTTCATGCCACAGCTTCTCTGGGAGTTGCCCATCGTTATTTGTAGGAGCTTAGATGTATAATTGTAACCAAACTCCAGTATTAAAAGTGTCTCATGTAATTTTTCTTTATTAAAATAAAATCTTTGGCATATATTTGATAACACTGCCATTAAGAGGCAAAATGTTTACTACCTTAGATTTAAATAATATCTTAAACAGAGGACTTGCTTCAAGTTTATTTTATTAGCAGTGATTCAGCTTATTTAAAAGATGAATACTTGCACTAATTCCCCTGCTGCTCCGGTCCTGCAGTTTGTTGTATCATGTGACTACATTTTTTTTCCAAATATAGGGTAGATGTAAGCTGCTATTTTTTTAATAATCACTACTATATAGTGTCTTTTACTCTGTTTACAATATCGAGTATTTTTCTTACGATGACAGATGTATATGGCAAACCTTTTTCTGCTCATGTGATTAAAAATATACTGATAGTGATTTTATTTGTAAATGATAGCATGAGTTTGTGTTTACGCGTACGTGTAGTTGAAAAGGTTGCATCATGTCTTGCATAAGATTCCAAGAGTGTAAATTTATACAAAGGAGAGGTCATCAAATTTATGTCCCAGGCGTTTTCCTTAAGGAATGGTTTATACTACAGAGAGAGCTTTGTGAAGTTATCAGTTTTATAACACTATTTCAATCACAAATAATTTTGTGGCTTATGATTGCTATTTTTTTTCTTTTATTTTCCCCTCCAAGTTATGTATAAATTGATTTAATCAAGATAGTGCAGCTTTAACGTTTTAACAGTTGTCCTTTAGGCATTGATTTCTGCTATTTCCATGGAATAAACGTGACTTGAAGCAAGTCTGAGTTTGACTAAGGTAGGGCAGCAATTTGCCAGTGGTAAAGAGAAGTCAACAATGCATTCTTCATATATATACCCCAGGAATGTAATACTATCATATACAGCATTTAAAAACAAGGAAAAAATCATATCCATAAAGGCAGTCATCTGTGATGGTTCAGTGCCAGCTGTTTTTAGGGTTTGGGAACATATTACAAATGTTTAGAGCAATTACTCCGTGAGTTACAGTATGTAGGAAGCCTAATATATTGAGTGTCTGGCACTTGAAATGTTGCTTTTATTGCTGGAGGTCCATGACTGTGGCTGACCTCTGTCATTAATGAAAAAAAAATAAAAAATAAAAATTCTGTGCAATAATTTTAAACTGTGCTCCCAGGAATAGACACAAATGTTTTGAGTATGTTTAAGCTGCATTTTTCATTTAGCAATGCATTTGTCAATTGCACTGAATTTAAATCTGAAAGTCAGAAGTGATTCTTGATAGTACTTTTGTATTTTAATACGGGCAGTTTATTCATTTTCATAGAAGTTATTGGGTGATTCTTTCAGCCAATCCAAACAGTCGTGGTGGAATTCTGTGACATAGCTGCAAAATCACTCAGCCATGTTTTAGGGTAATGCCATTCTCCTCTTTCTCAGTCATCAGCTGTTTTGGTTGTAATTCTAGTTGCTTAAGCATAGTATCACATGTTCATAAATAGATAAAACAGAGCTTCGGTCTCAGAGGTCCAGGGTTTTCAGGTGCTTGAAGCATAGTCCAGCAATGCCACATCTGTTGACTTGACTGCTCTGGACACACAGGCTGACACCCCAACCTAATCTGCAGTGCCCCACCGTAGTGGAGTTGTGCCAGGTCCCACAGCAGCGGATCCGGCCGTAGGTGTTTTATTGTTGTCCTTTACTAGCATGCCACAGTGCTGCTCCTGCTCACACCTCTTTTTGCCTCTCGTTTTATACACTGCTAAATGCATGCATGCAAGGTGTGCTAGGATCTGTGATTCTGTGAAGTAAAAAAGAAAAAAAAATATCACAAAAGGAAAGAAAAAAAAAAAAAAGGAAAACCATAACTTTATTACATTTTATAGCACAAAGACCTCGTATTCAATAGTGAGGTAGACTATCCAAATGTTTCCTTTAAATTGAGTATGCCAAATGTCAGTAAGAGCCTGATTTTGTATCGGTGTATGCACATGCTTAGTCCCAGGCAGAGATTAATTCTGTTGCGCCTGTTTTCAGAGTGCAAAGGCAAACGTGTGCATACGTGGGAGCGACGGCCTCTTCCAGTCCAACGTGTCAATGGGCAAACATCCAAGTGGAGGATAAGAGGATGGGGAACAGCTGGGCTCAGAACTAATGCTGGAATAAGAAAGGAAGCGCTCTTCAGTTTGCTGTTTCTCTATGCATCAATGTCAGAATGCTGTTTCTTGTTTCTGCATAGTTAGGTCCAGGTTTCTGTAGAGTTCCTCTTTTTCTATTTTGCTTTATCTTTTCCTGCGTTTTTAAATCGATGTAAAGGTTCCCAACCAGTGGACTTTTTAGTGTAGTTAAGAGAATATCTAGGTCCTCGTAAAAGCTTTTTTAGACTCTTTATAACATTGATAAACTCAGTTTATTCTGGGACTACAATTGTGCAGGGTTATTTAGCGTGTCTACTAGATGATTGGAAATCTTATATGAAACACTAAAAGTGCCTCTTTTTCTGGGTTGGGTGGAGGGAGGTAATAGTTACCAGAGTCAGAATGACATGGCATTTTTGAAGCATGTTTCTTGATTTCATGACACTTTAATGCATCTTGAGAGAAAGGCCAAAGATTTCTACCAATTTTAATTAATTTTCCTTTTTAAAAGCACTCCTTTTTCCTCACACTGCTTACCTCATGCTAGGGTGTGTTTGCTGGGACGCTGTACCTTGGAGATGTTCTTTGCAGGGTTAGGTGGAGTGGGGTGGTTGTGCCGGCTGTGCCCACGCAGCCATCTGGCAGCTGGCGCATTTGGTTGTGCTGAATGAAGGAATCAAACTGCAGACTGGGTTTTTCAGCTTGTAAATAAAAGGTTGTATGTTTTCTGTCTGTTTGGCAAAGAGGAGCCTTGGGACCCGGTTTTCCAATCTCGACTCGATCAGAAATCCCGTTGTCTTTCGCTTCATGAGAAAGCTTGGCCAGAATAAGTGTTGGAAGATGTGGGTCGGTGTCGCCGTGCACGGCGTGCCACGTAGCTCGGGCCAGCACCTCGCTGGAGCCAGGGCTGCTGCTGCTGCAAGCTGCAGGGCTCTGCCAGAGCAGGGCCACGCGCTTAGCCCCGTGTTCCTTTCCATTGAGGAGCCTGGTGTCTTCTAACTTCACAAAGCCCTGTAGAGCCGTTCCCTGGGGCGATCCTTTCACACTCTCCAGAAGTCTGAAGAAAGCAGAAGCAACATTGTGGCATGTTAGAAGCAAAATAAGGCTTTGGGAGACAGCAGTAAATCTCCATCAAAGATCTCTGACATTTTCCTTAGGGAGAGAGCCAAGGAGCAGTCTTCACATCTCCCTCTAGAGAAAGCTCTGAAATCCCACGGTCTGTGAAAGCGTGGCTGTCTTCGCTGTCGGGCTGATGGAAGGCAGGCAAGGCAGGAAGATGTGCCACGGCTTACAGATGGCGGATTTAGTGTTAATAGTGCTTCAGATCCGTAGTTTTGAGTACATACTCTCTTTCTCTGCCTTTAAGTTTGCAGCTTGACAATAACTTGAGGCATGTTTTGTTTTCTTTTCTTTTTTGAATAATCATTCATTTTTACTTCATGATGTTTTTGTCATTTGTGGGTAAATACAAGAAAACAGTCTGCATGTTGTTGCTAGTCCAGTGTACTTTGCAATCCTGTCCTCAACAGACTGCAGTGTGCAGAACAGTAACTCTAGAATACAGAAGTAATTTTCTCTCTCTCCTGACATTGACATTGTAGTTGTAATGGTTTCATTTGGAGTTACAAATCCTTTGGGTCTAATTCTGTGAGCCTACCTATAGCACTGGATTAAAATGTCTGCATCATTTCTTCAGTTATCCAGTTAAACTACAGCTGTTGTAAAAGTGTAAACCAGCCCATGACAGTTTTTTGTACTTGTTTAAAGGACTTTTATTGTTCAGTTTTCATGATTATTGTCTAAAGAAGACTGATAGATGTTCTATACTGTCCTGGACCATGTTAATTACACTTTATGATGTATTTTGGTTCTACATCACAATGATTTGTCCCCAAGGCCCTTAATATCCCTTCTAGGCACATTTTCTGTTGCAGTTTCCCTTTGCATTGTATTGCTTTGACAACTGTAATTTGAATCAGATCTGAAAGAGGTCCAGAATAAAATATATTTTGATATTACCTTGGCTGAATGTTATATCACGGTAGTTTTTAATGCTTGGTGCAGAAGATTTGCAGATGATTGAGTTGGGGAAAGTGATAGATCCAAACAGTATTGGTTTTGGCGTGTTCTTATTTGAGACAATGTGCAAGGAGCAGTGGAAGGTGGTAACATAGTGTGGTTACATACTTCATTGTGAACAAACAGCAGATCGTCTGGAAACTGAGGCTGTCCTCAGCATTCATTTACCGCTGTGCATTTGATATAGTAGAGCTGCTTTTTCACGTGTGTTTCAAGTCCTCTGTCCTCTTTCTATGCTTGTGGAAGAGACTCCAGCAATGTGCATCTGCTCCGAGGTTCTGGTGAGGTGGGGGCAGGTTGCTGCCCAGTGTTGCTGTCTCACTGCAGAGACGTCTGTTCTTAAGGAGTAATTTAATTTAATCACGCGAAGGATTGTCGTTACCTTATTTCACATATTTGGACATACATACGTTGAGCTGTACGTGAAGAGGTTTGAACTCCTTGAGAATTGTGAGAATGGTCCTAATGCAGGAGGGAACCCAAATAGCTGGTGTGCAGTGTCACTGGAAATGTATGGTGGAATTAGTGCTTTATCAAATGCTGTACTTATTCGCTACGATATGTTCAAAGGTATTAGCTTTCAATCCTTAACTGTTAATGTAGTACATTTTCAAAATCGGTTTATTTTAATAAGTTGGAACTTGTTGGAAAGCATACTGAATGGATGGAAAATGGAGGAGGAATTGTGGTCTTGAAGTGTAAGAACAGCCTGGGATTTGATTCACCTGTTGTTTGGGTGTGCTTGGGGATTCCTCTGTTGCTGCTTGAATGCTGAGAGCAGCACTGAAGCAATTTCATGCTTTTCAGACAGACTTTGTGTCACAGTACAAAAAGTTTGTGCATCTTCATACTTCATACTGCATGCTGGAGTGCAGCCACCCTGTGCTACCGTGGAGAGCTGCTGTGCTCCGTAGCGTGGTAGCAGTGCTGCTCACACTGTAAGGAGGGGATGCTGTTCCAGGTATGTTGGTTGTGCCCGTGCTGCCTGAATTTTCCCTTTGAAGTGTCCTCGTTTTGTAGTAATCTGCTGTTTGTTTTTCTGTAGGAACTCGTGATCTTAAGTATTCATAAAATTTATAGAGAAATGATTTAACAGAAGTCTACAGATGGCAGCTGTAACAGAATTGAAGAGGAATGTGGTGGTGACCATGGAGAATGGTGGTGCCCCGGATAGCAGGATTGTCCTTAAGGAAGCCTGACCAGGAATCTGCAGTGCAGGTCTTATTGTGTCAGTAAGTGAAAACCACACAGGATAGTTTGAAAATGGCACAAGGGATTTCTTTATAACAGACTTGATGTAAAAAAAAAAAAAAAAAAAAAAAAAAAAAAAAAGAAAAAAAAAAGAAAAAAAAAAGGTTCAGCTTCTAGATACCAAGTCACAGCTGTTGTCGCAAGACGATGTCAGGAGTTCTCAACAGTGGTCAGGTACTTTCAGAAGACTGTTCTTGTTTCCACTGAGATGTCTTTTGTTTGTTGTAGATGCTGAGAATGCCTCTTTGTTCCCTTCAGAGCGCTGCATTTTGAGCTTTCCGAATTGCTGAACTTTGCAGGACTTCTTCACGTGCTTAAACTGAGAGCTGCAGTTACCTGGCGTGTCCCTGAGTAAGTGAATCACTTTATAAGGCAGGAAATTCCTGCTTCAGGGAAGTGGTGAGGAATTGAAATTACTGATGCTTAGTTTGCTTCTTAAATTGTTATTTGAAAGTTTCTCTGGTTCTTTCACTTCCTATTGGCACACCTCATCTGTCTTTAGTGTGGCTGAATGCTGCAGCCAAGCGGGATGCTGATTAGGTGGAGAGCCAATTCCCAAAGCAAGGAAGGAGAAATATGTGCAGCTTGATGCAATTGTGTTGTTTACAAATTAGTGCTCAACTCTGTAGATTTTGCAGTGTGTGCTGAATTAAATATTCTATTATTTTGTTCCATTAAATATTGTATTTCTCGAGAAAAGATTCCGTTTCTGCAGCTAACTTTACTGGAAATCTTTCAACGTAGTTTCTGCAGGAAACAAACTAACTGCAGCGTGTGCTCGTGGGGGCAGGGAGCTTTGTGTCTGGAGCCCATGAGGAGTATCAGTCAAACAGAGGGGCTGCTTGTTTCCAGGACAGCAGCTCTGCCTTTGCCTTTGGGTTTCAGGGGGGTAGGGTTGCTGATGTAAAGCGCTGAGCTGTGAAGTATTTGTTGACCCATTTATTTATCTCTGTCCTGGCTTTTTACTGTTGGCTTAGCAGGTGGATGGAGCCACTCAGTATTTCCATCAGATGCTTTTCCCTTTGCAGGTAAGTAATGCCTCTGAACTGAATAAAGAGATGTGTGCTGGTGGTTTAACATCAGCCCATTGTGTGGCTGCTGTTTGTAGTTGGGTCGCATTTTACATACGTGTGTGGATGCAGAAACTGGGAGAGCTGTGCCCACTTTTTCAGTCATTTCATTCCACATGAATAGAAGGGGGTTTACTGTACACAGTCAAATTGAATACCACTGCTTTGGGGTTTCTGTTTGAAAGTGGTGGGAAGGCAGTGGGAAGTGACTGTGATCAGAAACCTGGAAGGGAGCTCAGTAGTCAGGCAGGCTGCTCGTGCCCCTGTCTGACAGCTGCTAATTTGGTCTCCAAGGCTTTCCTGAGCAAGATCCCAATATTGTGATAGCATTCATGATAAAGTACATTTGTCTAATCTGTATCTTCCGTGTAGCAATTAAAAGCTTACTGTTTTGTCCATCCTGAATGGGGACTGGGAGGGAAGCTGTTTCTTTATTATTCGTAGCAGCCTTTTATGTATTTGAAATCTGTTATTGTCTTTTCTTCTTTAGGCTGAGCCGTCCCCAGTGCGTCTTAATCAATTCATCAACAACAGCTGCTCTTCTTGACAAACAATGTAATGAATACTGAAATAAGAATCTTATTTGTAGGAACTACCATCTCTGGCACTAGTGAGGAGGTGAGGGAGGACTATGAAAATAAAATAAGACTCTCAGTTTTGAAGTTCTGCTGTAATAAATATGAACAATGGTTCGGTAATGTATGGGTTTGTATTACTGATGTTCCAGCAACCATGGGCCTCATTGTTCTATGGAAGTTTTATGCACACACCTTCTTGCTCTGCTACAAAGGTTAGTGCCGTTACCCCTCCTGGTTTTCGGGCCCCTCAGGTCCATGGTAAACCAGGAATAACACTCAGAATTCTCCATTCTGAAGATACCCTTATAAAGCAGGATGGAGGACCAGGTTGAGGGTTGTGGGAATGTGGGAATGGGGCAAGATCCCTGGAAACTGAAGGCATGTGTGATGCTGCATTTAGACAGAGCAGAGACCTGAATTCATAAAATGCTCCAGTGAGATGCAAATGTACTTGATAAGAGTACTAAGAAAGAGGATTTGTGCTTTTTATTTTTTATTTTTTTTTAAATGAAGCATGCTTTCAGGCAGTAAAGATTTTCTAATGTGATAAAACTATATTTCATCCCAAGCTGCTTCTATCTCATGGTGCAATCAGAAGGGAGACCTTCCCATTCCTGCCTTGTGCCCACGCAGCTGTCTTGTCTCTCAAAGTGCTTTTAAGTAGACCAGTGTTGCAAAGATTCAAAAATAACCAAATCTATTGTAAATACAGAGCTTTAAAAGCATAACACTCCTTGTAAGTGGAGAACCCCAGCCACCTTCTGACTAACAAAGATGTCATTTCTCAACTGAGATAACATTTGAGTGATTTCAATTTGAATGGGGATTTTGAGGGAAAAGCAGTGAGCTGTAAAAACTCAATCTCTGAAGCTTCTCCCAGGTGTTCTGTGTAGCAGTCACATCCAGTGAAGCCCTGACCACTGTGAAACAACCCCTGAAAGGCCACAGAGCAGCCAGTTCCAAATATGCTCCTTCTGTGTTCCTAGTGAAGATAATGTCTAGTACTGTGTGTCTTTGGGTAGAGAAGCAGCTCCCAGGAGAGGTATGATTGTTCTCCACGGGCTCGCAGACCCTGACTGGTTTTATTTTACATTTTTCCTCCCCAGCATGGAGCAGCAGAGGTGGTGGGATGCCCAGCAGCAGGAGGGCTGTTGAACCAATGCAGCAGCCACATCTGGCTGCACCCATAGCAAAAGCCAGAGCCAGTCCTTGCCCCAAGGCAAGCAGGACAGACCCACGGAGTCCTTAGCTGATATGTATGCACCGGGACTGGAGCATTGTGAGTGTCCCCTCCCTCCTAGAGCTGCTCAGCAGTGTGCACAGATGTGCTGAAGTACACATGCCCATGTACATGCATAGGGAAAAAGATGCTATTTCTAATCTAAAGCACACTGAGATTTCTGGAGGTATTCTCCAACAAACGGGCACCTGAGGGTGCTCTTGTGGCTTTCAGCATGAGGAATGACTGAAAAAGCACGAGGATGCACGTCCTGTTCTTTCTGTGTGCAGATTGCTCCTGGCTCTGGGTTGCCACCTGCTTTTCCCTTGCCTGCACTGGGTGAGTGACTTGAGACCTGAGTGCATCTGCTGCTGCTGCTGCAGGGGATAGGTCAGAAGAAAGGAAAATCTCCAGTGTCAGCCCTAATTGAGAGAGGTGTTAAGGATCCAGGAGTCTCAGTGGAGGCAGAGGGGTAGGTGTGTGCTGTGTTTTTTGCTACTTCCATATCCCCAGGAACTTGAAAGTAGCAGAGGAGATTTTGTTAATATTATTTTATCACTGCTGCTGAACAAGAAGGATTTGTTATTTCCCATTAGATTCCTACATCTCCATGTTTTCCTAAACCTGCTACTCCAGCTGGGCTTGGTACAGCAATGCTGTACATTACAGCAAAGCCCCTCTGTCATTCACAGCAAACTGCAGGATTTTGTTTTCTTTCTCCAGATGCCCCCTTGTCTTGAAAGGCATTTGCAGAAACTCAGGTACAACTTGGGCTGGTCTGATAGGGTGGTGGGTGACTCACTGAGGTTTCCTACAACCCCTCCTGAATATAATACAGTGCAGTGTCCAGCTTGTGTGTGCAGGGAGGTTAGCATCACAGTGCAGTCTGAACAAAACTGGGACTAGGAAACAATCACCTTGGAATGGGAGCGATTGTAGTCAGTGAGAATCAAAACATAAGTGGCATTATTATTTCCCATTTCTTGTGAGCCAATTTGCTGTACTTCCAGCCTGCCTTCCTCTCTATACAAAACAGCAGCTGGAGGAGTCATTAAAAAAAAACGTGTCGATCCCAAGATTGCCTATAATTCAGATACTTCAGTGATAGAAAAACGTGTAGTCTCAAGAGAAGATATGTGCAAGTACCAAACCTCACCAAATTGCAGAGATGTTAGTTTGTTCAAACCAACCCCTCTGTGCTGTAGAGGAAACAATTTACTACTTTGGTAAATAAACACAGCTGTTAAGAAGTTAAGATCAGCCTGTCAGCCCCGTTGTCTGCTGCTTGAATAAATGATAGTGCACAGGCCTCAGCTATAGCTGCAGAGGTGAAGATGCTGAAGTATGCTGCAAATAGAGTAAATTTGGGACTGGAAAGTGAATGTGACAGAGTATGAACTGGGACTGCTGTCCTCCAGATGCTGGGTAGACAGGTGCTGCCAAAGAGGAAGAGAGCATAAACAGGTGGGCCAGAAAGGAGAAAGACATTTACAGGGCCCATACTGCAGCAGGAGGCTGTCATCTGGCGAGCACTGAAATAAGATGCTGATGTCTTCCAGGAAAGGTTTATTGTCCAGATCGCCCCGTATCAGCAGCTACACACTAATGCAAGCAGCCAGTTTTGCTTCATCTATTTTTCATCAGCTCAGGAGACTCTGCAGGTGCCAGGAGCCACCCATGAGCCCTGCTCCTTTCCTCCTCTCCAACTACAGCTCCATTGCTTCTGGTTTTTGTCTGTCCCTATGCCTTTCAGCATTAATTAAATTAATAAGATGTTCCCTGGTCCGTCTCTGACAGGCCCACGTACATTCCTGCATCTCTAGGCAGCTGCTGAGTCTCTGTTTCTCCCTTCCAGCTGCTGTAGGAGGTGACACTTCTGTATAGTGGCCTGTCTCTATGACCGTCCAAATTCTTAATCTTACAAACTGAAGTACTGATGCACTGCCACCATAGAGCAGGTTGAAATCTGAAAGCAGATGTCATGGCAGCTTCCTCTGAGTTGAAAATGCACTAGTGAGCTGCACGGAGCCGTGTGCTTACAGCAAGCTGCCTGGGTGGGTACAGCTCCCAGGTAAGAGTGAGCAGCACACCTGGCAGTGAGCTGCTGCTGGGGCTGTGTTCTGGGAGGTGCTGCAAGCCCCAGGCTTGGCCTGGTTAGGAGGAAGGAAGCAGCTGACCAAGCTGGTTGAGTGCTGGGTAACCCACCCAGTGATGTGCCTCTGTGTGTTGCTGTGCAGTAGTGCTGCTGTCAGACTTTTGCGTCTGTTGGAGGTGTGATTTTTCTATTTTTTCCTCTATTTGATCCCTTCACTGTTGATTGAGGGAAACCTTTGTCTGAAGTAGCAATTGTTCAGGAAGTCAGCTACTCCAGAACTGCCCAATGTTTTGCATCAAAACAAGCAGTAGTGGAGAAGTTCAGGGTAGCACATTTTGTTTCATAATCATTCCCTGCATTTTTCACTTGGCTGAAGACTTGAGAATTGAGTGTTTGGGAGGTTATGAAGGGCTATTGACTTAAATCATTGCTGCTCATTCTGAATAATGAATAGCAGTGTGAAAGCACATAGGAAAAGCATCAGTGATTAATGCAATTTAAAAAGCCAGATGCATCAGATGATTTATCTATGTAATGCATCTTGAATTCTTTTCTTTTTGAGATACAAGTTGACGATTTGAGCAAATGAAGTTGTTCTATTCCACTATCAAATGTAACAGTTACTTATTGGGCTTGATTATTCCATATGTTAATACATTGCTGCTCCTGCAGCTGTTGGCAACGAAGGGCTCCATTCAGGCGGTTGCATGCATGCTAATGGAGCCCTGGCTGTGTTGCTGAGCTGCTGCTGCAGCTGTTTGTGGCCCCAGGTAACAGCAGCAGAGCATCCCTTATTTAGCACGAGCAAAATCTGCAGATGACAAATGAGTTTCCTGGTGGAAGTTGTAAAGACTGATTCAAATTCAGTGTGGGCTGTGAAGACAGCAGTGGAGAATTGTTAGAGAAATAAGAGGTGCTTTTAAGAAAGGTGAGAGAAATGATTCAGGCGGTGAAAGAAACTTTTTCAACTGCTGTTCAGAATGAGTCTTAGAGATAAAACTCTGCTCCCCAGCCACCTGAGAGCTCACAGCTCCAGGAAGCTCAGGCACCTCTTATCCCATGACATCTCTTGTGAATCCACGCTGATGCTTGTGAGGTGCTTGCATTTTGTAACACACATCTTTCACTTAAAGGACAGGATTTGACTACAAAGGTTTGTTTGGTCCTCAGCTTCTGTCACATTTATGGCCCCGTTGTTGTGCCTAATATCTGCTTAAGGGGCTTTTTGCTTTCTTTCCATGCCTCTGTGTTATTTGAAGTGGAGCTGCCCATGCATTCATTGCCCCAGTTGTACATGTATTTCACTGGTGTCAAATGCTCAGACTCTGTGCTTCTGCACAACCACCAGGATTCAAGGTTTGTGCAGTGTCCTTATCCACCCCAACTCGTCTCTCTTGGATGGGATGTTTGTGCCTCATTGCCTCCCTTCATTGCTGCTGGCCTTTAAAGGCAAAATACAGAAGAAAAAACAAAACAAGCCAGGCTCTGATGCTGCTTCTTTCTGAGTGCTATTCAGAGCTTCCACATCTTACACAACTCTTCAGAGGTATGTAATTATCTGGCACAGCCACGTACTTCGCTTTCCCCTCTCCGTGCTGAGACAAAGCTGCTGAGCCTATGTTCTTTTGGAAAATAAAAGTAATTAAAAAAAGACTTTAAAGGAAAAGATGCTGTTCCCATGCAGAGTGTGCTTGTTTGGGCAGTTTGATGTCCTATTTTTATTATAAATATAATTGAATTTCCAATAGTTCCGCGCAAACAACTGTCGTCTGGGAATAAAAAGAAGTAGACGTATGCTAATTGAAAGCTCTGATAATTACACAATCTTCAAATTAATTAACGAGCCAAAGGCAGCCAAACATTAGCATTTAGAAAGTGCTTTGCTGCATTAACCACTAATGAGTTCATTTAAATCCATCATGCAACCCATTCTGGAAAGCATGAGCCATATTTAATCATATTCAATCAGATTTGATACTGAAATCCTTAACACTGGGCACTGCTGGTTGTGAAATTACCAGAGAATTTTAGTTACTAGGTGTGGGGGGATGGGATATTAGTATTTATTGACAGTTGAAATGTACGTTGAGAGTGTTATAGAAATAAGAGATGGTACGTGTGCCGGGAAGTATATTCCTAAAATAAGTCAGAAGTGCCAGAGGATTTGGTATACTGATTTTAGTAAACAACAAGAGTACAGGTTACTTTTGAGAAATGAAATTTCTAAAATAAACGTGGAAATTCCACGATCAAATGAAAATAGCTTTAACTATTTCCTGTTTTCAGCCCAAGCAATTGTGGCACTGCTATTTGTTGGCACTGTTCTGTTTCATTCCTTTAGAGCTGAAATAACACAGAAGTCATCACAGGAGCTGCTGTGCATTTTAAACAGAGTAACTGAGTGGAACCTCCGTCTTTCCATTGCTTTTCACAGAAAGCCTAATTTCTGGTCCCACTGAAAGCACAGTGTACTTGATTGCAGGACTTAATAGAGCAGATAAATCACCATCAGCTCAGAAAATAGACTTCTTCCACTCAAGTCAGTGAAGGTACGAAACTCACAAAATTCCTTTGGATAGAATATTTTTCTCTTCAAAACGCTTGGCTGAATATTTCAGTCACGTAGAGCTGTTTGGATGAAAATTTAATGCCAACAGTTTCTTGCATTCGTTGCTACACACAGCAGCCATCAGCTGGGCTGCCCACCTGGGATATGGCAGGTTGCAGAGGATACCAGCAGAAAGTTCTCCTGGTGTCATAGCTACCTTGGCATGGCATTCTTTTCATTTCATATGAAATGGTTCATACAGGGCCCGTTTTGTTCCCATACCTTGAATTTTCATAGAGTGAATATTTGGTGACCAGAGCAAGAGAAAACAGAGGAGATCAGCATTGGACTGTCGTGGTATAGTGCAGTCCTGTTACAGTAGCCAAGCAATGCAGCCAGAATAAAAGTAAAAAACAAGGAGTGTCATCCTAAAAATATGGGACCCTGAGGGCTTTATTCGCATCCTTTCCCTTGAGGAGAAATTTATTAAGAAACAGAAGAAAAAGAGGCTGAGGGAAGAACAAAATCAGAGTTGTCTGACCAGTTCTCTACAGGGCTGCAAGAGGAGGCTTCATACTCCTTGCAGCTCCATTCTTCAAGAGGGACCGAGTGCTGTGTGGTGCTTGCCCAGGTCATCTTCCGTGCTCATCTGCCCTTAATCTTCAGTTCAGCTTCTCATTCTTATGAGTCAGATCAGGGAGAGAGGGATTAATTTGCAAAGCACCTATAAACACACAAAAAACCCCGACTCTTAACAGTGCATTTCTGCTGTGAAACTCAAAGAACCTGATCAGCAGCAAAATGCCATGGAGAAAGCAGGCAGGTGAGGGGATTAGGTGCCAAAAAGCCTTTCTGAACACTTGCTGATGCACTTGACAGCAATTTCTTAGCAACAGCATCGGGCGTGCGGTGGATGAGGGAATTGGTGACTCACCTGGGGGACAACACATCGTGTCTGTCCTGCTGCTCAGGAAGGAGCCAAGGAATCCTAATTCCCCATGTCTTGGTGTGATTGCAAAACCTGCCTTAGTGAAGCAGTAGTTGTAGGAGTTGCTCCTTTGCATCCTGATGCATAAATATCCACCAGTTATAGTGGCATAATAGAACAAATTTGCCAGGTCTCATGAAAATACACTGACTAAAACACTTGATTAGGACTAGTTTAAGACCTAAGAGGATGTTTTTAGCTGCTAGTAGAGATGAAAGTAAACATAAAAGCTAAATGATTCTCAGTTTGAAGCTATATTCTTAAGCTTTTAAATGTTTTAAAATGGGATTTCTATATTCACGTTGGCACATTCCCTCTCATTAGTGAGTACTTTTTGTTACAGCACGCTTTACAAACATCAGAACCAAGTTTCTGGGTGGTGCTTCTACAAGTTGAAAGCCATTAACGTTTTAGAACTTCTTTACAATGGGAAAATTGCAGTGGTATAAGGAGTGATTTTCTGTGAGTATAGTTAAACCTGTGCCAGCCAATCTGCGGGTGTTCATTTTTCATTTAAGAACTGTTTATTTTCCCTTAATTTAAATCAATTGAGAATTCATTCAAGCTGAACTAAACGCAGTCCTTGGAATCCAGAACGCATACATCCATATTGCTGTTTGCTCTGCCCAAGCTTCGTTGTTTCTGAGGCTGAAGGAAATAAACTGTGCAGCCACCCAGAGCAGAAACACCACGTTCTGCCCCAACTAGCCAAACACCAGGGATCTGGGAACGTGTTGCTCAGAAGGGACCATGAGCATGGGCCATTCCTGAAGCAGAGGTCCTGCTCTGTGTGCTGCTCCAGGCTCCTCCTTGCTCTAGATACTGAGCTACATCCTGAGCTGTGCAATGTATGCAAAGGGAAGATGCCACAGGTTTAATTATATGGCACTCTGTGGAATGCTCGCGTGTTTTCAGGGAGGTTTATTTTAAGTGATGTGTGAGACAACCTCACGAGTGCTCGTATAGCCAGCAGTGTGTATCCAGCTGTGCCCTGGAAATATCCTGCTCACTTGGAATTGCATTTAAGGGAATGATTATGAAATTAGACAGGCCCATTAAACATTTGCTTCTTTTGTAGGGTTTCTCACATTTTTTCCTCTGAAAGGATGATGGGAAATTCATAGGCCTGCTAAGCTGAAACGGATAAGCTAACCTTCCTTATTTCTAAAACTAAAGCAGTTTTCCCCTATGGGGAAATAAACTACAGAGCAAGGGGATGTGACTTGCTGGACTGCAGTATCTTGCAGTACATGAGTGCTGACTCCTGTGCCCCAGAATATGGTCACGTGTGAAACAGAAGAGTTAAAGCCCCTCTGAAATAAAAACCTGTGCATCTCTAAATGCCAGAACTTCAGAGGTGCTTGAAATCCAAATCAGTTTAGTAGCTTAAGCCTCATCCCTAATTGAAATAAGTGAGAGTGCCTATACTCTTTACTAGTGTTGGTGTCATAAATATCTCCATTAAGTAGCAATTAAGCTGCTGGGATTTGGGCTGTATGCCATTATAAGAGGTAATTATAAAAGAATTGGATTAATTAGTTCCTGAATTATTTATGTAGACATAAATATTGCACATGAGATCAGTGTTAAACAGGATACTGGCACGGAAGGAGGAAGGGAATTATACTTTGATTTATGCTATTTCTTTAGTTCTTCCTCAGCAAAATTCAAGAAAAGTTGGAAGTTCACTAAAGATGAACTATTCCCTTTCTTAATGTGCACACCTTATCAGTCCTTGTAGGAATACACTCCCCTGATAAAGCCATTCTGTGTGCTTTCTGTAATCTCTCCAAGTCACCACAAAGAATAAGCATTGAGAGTTCTCTCTTGTCAATACAATGAAGTCAATCTTCTGTCTGTTGCAGTATAATTTAGACCTAGGGGAAATGACTGATTTCACAGATACTAACTTTATCAAATATACAAACAACGGATGTATTATAGGGGAAAGAAATTTTGTGTGAGCAGCACAAAGAACTCCAGCAATCAGCAAATTCAATCTGCTTTTGACACTACTGTGTTCCTGGAGTATAAAAGCAGTTGTCAGCTGTAAAAGTAAAATAATACAAAGAAGGGCAAAGTGAGAACAGTGTGGGCTATTTAGGATGCAAGCATCCTAGAGCCTTAAACAGGAGGTGTTCATGAAAACAAAAAAATGTGGTTTGAAATAAAATTGTCACCTCTAAATTTAATTTTCATGTATCAGGGCACAACTTGATAGAGCCAGGAAGACACTTTCTGAAGTGTCAAATACAGTGCTGATGTGGGAAAAGGCAGAACTGTTCCTCACAGGACAGGCTGACCAACGGGGAAACGCACCCAGAGCTCTGTGGTGGTTCTGTGAACGCTGAACGGAGGGCAGAGGCTGTCAGGACTAACTTGGTATAAACATATTAGAAACATTTAATGGATCTCTCTTTCGCTGCCTTGATGAAGGAGAGATGGAAAAATCTCCTGACACCACAGGAGTGGGTTCAGACGGTGGAGGCAGTGCATGCAGTGGTGTGCTGGGAAATGAATGTGCAGGCAGGGGAGATGGAAAGCAGTATCAGAGTGGGTCTCTCCCTTGGCAAAACTGCACAGCGGCAAGGAGGGAACCTGTACGATACGTACAGGGAGCCCAGCTGCATTCAGACTGACTGGCAAGTGGTTTTGTGGAACTTAATTTTTTTCTCTCCTTTTTTTTGTCCACGTGGCAGTGTAAGTGGTTGCCTTCCCTCCTTGTGTTGTGTTGCATGGCAGTAAGTGTATTTGAAGTGTGGCTTGTTTGTTAAGCAGGCAGTAAATCATCGACTTGTAATTACTTGTAATTAAGTGGTTTGGTACAGCTGTAGAAGTTTAGATTGGAGTGACCGGTCTCTGCCACATGTGCTGATTCTTCATAGATGACAGTGATGGACTTTAATTTCTTCTGAGCTGCTACTTGAGTGGAAGTTTTGTTAATTTTAGGTGCTTAGTCCTTAAGACCTGACAAAGCAAAGGCAGCTCGCAAAGTACTGCACAGGTGCTGTGGTCGGCTGCCAGCACGGACCTCATCTCTCTTCTCAGTAGCTCCAGAAAAGTAGGACTGGGACCACATCGTGCCCACAAAGCCATGGCTACTGATGGGGCTGGAGTCAGTGTGGTTGTTATATGAGGAGCTGGTCTAAGATGCTGGCTGGAAGAAGTACCTTCAGGGAAAGGCAGTTTTGTTAGTGCAGGAATCTCAGGTTTCTGCTGACTTGACAATTTATAAAGGAAAAAGTCAAATCATTCTGACTTCCTTCTGTAGATTAATTCCCTTTTGGTTTTAAAATGGACATTCTGTTTACTCTCTTGCTTACAAATGTTTCGGGATGTTTTGACATGATAAAATGAAGTGGTTCAACATTACTGAAACAACAATTACACATTTCTGTCTCATGAAAGACTTTGCTTTTCTCTTAACAGTAAGAAACGTACAATTGGAGTATTTCCCCTGAGATTTGGAAGTTCAACTTCCTGGAAAGCTTCAATTTTACATTTCAGATTGAGACTCTCTTGTACTGTGAGAACCCCTGTCGTGCATCTTTGGTGAGATTTCAACACTTAAGTCACCTTAGTTAGCAGAAAGCAGCCAGAATAAAAGCAGTAGAGCTCGGGAGTTGCTGGGTGTAACTGCTGGTGCTGAGTTTGCTGATGAGACATGTGCAGTGACATTTGGGCAAGTGAGTACATTTGTCTGCATCTCACTTACCCACCTGTTAAATGGGAAAAACGCTCATCATTTAGTGCTTCCCAGGAGGCACTGAGATTGTGCTAACGCTCCCCAAAAAGCACTTCTGAGCTAAGATGCTGTTCAAGTGCTCAGCACTGATCACAGCGTAGCACAAAACCCCATTACCTGTTATTCAGACCCTGATCATGCTGAGTACCCCAGCCCTGCGCCAGCTGTGATCTCCTTAGGGCTGTGAGCTTGGAGCATTAGTGGCATCTCAATGTGTGGTCTGGGACCCCCTTATCTCTCAACTTGCTACAGGGGAAAGGCTTAAATACACAGACAAATATGAATCGGGTCTGCTGAGAAATGTAAATGTTTGTACAAGGCATCTGAGAAAGCCAGTGGATAGCTTCCCAGCTGCCAGCCAGCTCCTGCTTCTGGGCAAATCTTGCATCTTCTCTCTTCTCCCCTGGCTGGCAGCAAAGTGCTGTGGTGACAGATCTTCCCCCTCCATTTTTCAGCTACTCCAGGTAATGCACTTTGCACCTGTTTTAAATCAACTCATCAGAGAGCTGCGCACAAGCACCTGAGGCAGCGGTCTGTATTCCCATGTCATGGTTTGAAAACTGAACTCACCCAAAATCAGAGGTGGTCTGATTGTCCAGGCTGTAGTACCGGAAGGGCCTCTGGGATCAGATTATGGGAGCTTTGGTGAATGGTGGAGATCTAAACCCAAATTTGTGTTCCTGTTCTTCCCACCTCAACAACCAACAGTTCTGTGTAGCCACAAGACTCCAGTAACGTCAGTTTAGGCCCTCACATACATCCTTACGTCCCTTAGCTTGTGGAATTGAATGCTATGCAAGTGGCTTAAGCAGTGTATTTCACACTACCTTTGCTGTTAAGATTTAAACGCTGATACAGTGCAATGTGTCTCAGATGGTGGTTGTGATTGCTCAAGCCATGCATAATTTTTTTTCAGTTTTTTTTAATGGATAAGTGGGGAGATGTCAGATGGCAGCAATCGTTCAGCATTACTGGTATCTGTAATTACTGGCTGCAAAAGTTTACACTCAGGATACTACTGACTGCTGTAGATTGCTAGTTCATTCAGAGCAGGAACTGAACATAAATGCCTGCAACTGTCCCTTCTGCCAGCTCTTACTCCAGTGCTTTCTGGCTGAGAGGCACAGGGTCCATTGGGAAGAAGGAACAGGTATCACTCAGCTCTCCCCTGTCTGTTGGACAGGGCTTGCAGGCAGTATTAATGCTTCAGTGTCCAAAACCACCTCTCCGCCTGCCCCAGCCTGCTGCCCTGGGTGCACAACCTGTTCTCAAGGAAAGCAATTCAGCCACCAGCCCCAGTTCCTCCCTGACACAACCCAAGGAGCCTTGTCTGCTCCGGATGTCAAGTTCTAGCAGCAAAATCCTGCTTGCCAAAGGCAGTGGTGTAATTTCTCCTCGACATCATCAGGCTCCTCATGCACAGCACCTGCCCAGTGCTGTTGCCACCCAGCACAGGTGTGGGACGAGGGCACTCGGGGCCCACAGGAGTGGCAGTTTCTCATCAGGAGCGCAGCTGAGGAGCTCTTCAGAGGAGAGCACTGCTGCAGGAGCTCGGTCCGAGGCTCTGGAAATTCGACGTTATTTTTCTGTGCCTTTCCCCCATGCTGCAGGGGTCTGAGGCTGTGAGAGTGGTTTTATGGGGTTTTCCTCCTGCCTGCTCGTCCCCGCGTGGAGCTGGCGGTAGAGGAGGGGCTGAGCGGGATTGCAGATTACAGGGAGCTTTCCCATCCCCAGCGGAGCGATCCACGCTAAAGGTGAGGAGGTGGATTTTGGGGCGGTGAGGGGGCAGCGGTGCTCGTGAGGGCTCAGAGGGGCACAAAATCGAGTCACTGGCTGCGGCCTTGCCGGGGATCTCCCGGCCAGGTGGGAGCTGCGCAGCGTGCGGCCCCGCGGGACAGCGGCCGCGAGTGGGCTGAGCGAGGGAGCGGGAAAGGGGGCGAAAGAAACCGACCCCGCATGCGGACCCCGCGCTGCAGCAGCCGCCAGGTGGTGCATAACCCCCGCCTGCTGCTGCTGTTTCTGATGATGATGATGATGATGACGCTGAAACTCTGTTCTTTATTTTTTGGTCGCCCGCACCACGAGGGGCTGCCTCTGTGGGGACAAAGCGTCTCCTCCGAGAGCCAAGGCTCTAGCCCAGGCACCAGCTCAGCCCGGAGTGCTCTTACAAAGGGGAAGATTTCCCCTTGGGATCTGCTGAGCGCGTGGGGTGGTCCTTTGTGCCCAGAAATCTCAGAGAGGTGAAAAACGAGATAGCCGGCCTGTTGGTGTGAGGTTCCGTGTCTAACACCGTGCAGGAGGTAGGGTTGGGCAGGTGAGATGGGGTGCCGTGCATTACAGTTGCAGCTGAAGCCTCTGGTCACTCATTACAGCTGTATTATTCTGCAGTAATGACAATTGAGCACTAAGGAGAAAGCAATCGCAGAGCAGCCATCTAAACACACGGTGGGGCAGCCCTGAAGAAAACAAATTGCAAAAACATGCTTTCTTTCCAGGGCAGGATGGCTGTTTTATGCAGCACTGAGAGCATCCCAGTGCCAAACTTAGTGTTCCCACTGAACCTGCCTCTCCAGCTGCAGCATGGAGCTGTGTGCCTGGCCATTAGCTCTCTGCAACATGCAGGGGTTTGTCTCTGCCCTCTCCCATATGGAGGAAAGGTGTATAGTTCTTCAGAAGATAAAATAAGATTGCTAGATCATGTAAAAGTGGGAACCTGGTTCTGTATTCCAAAAGCCGCAGAGGAAAGACATGCCTCGCTGCCTCTAAATTAGATCACAAATTTTCTGGCTGATGGCAGCATCTTAGTGTTCACCCTGAAGGCAAAGATCTGAACAAATTACATTTTACTATCGCAGGTTCGCTTATCCCTGCTGCGTTCCCACAGAAGGCAGAGGAAGGTGCGTGTGTGAAATGCGGTGGCTTTGGGGAACCCGGGGGAATTGCTGTTCTTGGGAAGGCACAGAGATGAGCAGCAAGGGAACCACTGTGCTGCGTGTGGCTGGCAGTCTGCACACTTAACATGTGTCTCTGATTTGGTAAAATATAATACTCTGGGGGAGAAAAGTCCCATGGTGGATGTGTGTGCTGTGGTATTGTGGTTTATTGCCGGCCCCTTTGCTCAGACAAATACTTCATAAACTTGGGGAGTGCTGGTGTTGAGATGTGCTACCTCCTGCGTCAGTAGGTGTGCTTCTGTATCTCTTCCCTTGTCAGAAGTGTTGCCATCAGGCTGAGAAGTGCATGGCAATTGAGAGTGATTTTGCTGTGGGGTCTTGCTTTCCCCTTCCTCTTGTGCTGATAATGCAATCAGACCTTCAGGATGCACACAGTCGTACTTGTGACAAAAGAGGAACAGATGCTTCTGCTTTTCTGGTTTGGGCTCTGAACTCTTCCATTGTTCCTCTCATTGATTGTTTGCTTCTAATATTAATGTTTTCTGTAATTAGGATGTTTTCTGAGTGGGAGGCAGTGACTCTTTTTTCCTTGTCCATTCTCAATAAACTGCAAGCTTGGAGGGGGAATCAGACTGGGACTGCAGATTCAGACTTCAGGGCAAGTTTTCTTCAGCTCCAGATGCTGTAGATCTCTGCACAATCCAGATACATTTGATTGTAAAGGCATTTAATATTCCTGACAGGAGAATGCTAAAAATTAAAGAAGTGGATGCACATTTCTATTAGAAGTTTTTTAGCACATGTTCTTGAGCTGATGCAGGAGAAGAGCCTTAATGAGAGCAGTTGTGCCTGATGGTAAATTACCCAGGCTGGTGGGGAATGGCACAACCTTTCCTTTAAACAAGGGAGTGTCTGCAGTAAATTTGTCCCTCTACTCTGCCCCTGTGTAGACGTGTACATGGGTGTGCATAGGAAATGAATGTTCTGCTTTTTTATAGAGGCAAAGCTTTTGTTGTGCTTCTGGGAGGAATGTGGCTAATACCTTTTAGGCCTCCTTGAGTAATCCTAAGTGGTACTGCTCTCTGAGTTTTTTGTTGAATGTGGGAGGGAGAGGGATTTTTACAACCAAACTTTAAAACTAGTGAAGTCATCAGGAAAGCATGTGAATTTAACTTTTGGCTGTATAAATAACTTAATTTCAGAAAGTTTGCACTGGAGTGACAGTAGGTTTGTATTTTCTGCTTGTCAGAAGGACGTAAACTTTGGGTGTGGAGAAGAAGAGCAAAACCACTCAGTAAAGGGTTCTTTAAAGACTGTGTGCATTCATCTCATGGCAGTGTGTATACAGATATGCAGCCTTCTCCAGGAATCCCTCTCCTGTAGGATTCTGCTCCCATCTTCTTATGCATGGTGATCTGCTTGCTGGCAGGGAAGCATAAGAAGTGAAAAAGTCCTTGTTTTCTGCAAGCAGCGCTCTGCAACAACTACAACATTGGCATGTTGTCACCACTGTTTTCATAAAAGATCCAAAATGTGGCACTGTACAAAGAAACGGTGCAAAGAAAAACAACTCCATCTGTGCCAAAACCCTGACAGTTGGCCAAGAGGTACTGCGGTTGCTTCAGTGCATGTAGACAATAATGCAGTTGTCATTCACTGTACTGCAATGGCAGCAAATTTAACAGGTGCCACTGAAGTGGTTAGAGAGCTCTGCTGCAGTCATAGCATCAGTCTAGCAACTGAGGAAAAATCCCATCAATGGAGATGGGTCTGGTTGCTGTAAACACATAATTTTTAATCTCAGCTTTCATTAAAAAAAGAAAAAGAAAAGGTTAAGACTCTCACTTTCCTGATCCGGAGAACAGTTTAAAATGTTAACCAAATATGACTCTGGATTTCAAAGATCAGAAGTCAGTTCCTACCCAGAAACAAACCCCATCCACAGACTACTAATGCTGTTATTATTTATGGGTTTTTTATTAACTTCATGATTTTAAAGACAGTGCTGTGGTTCTGGGAGAACTGCAGTCAAGATTTTGTAGCTTGGCAGTGCTTTGTAAGCTGTTGTGCAGTCGATGAAGATGCTTCACAGCAGGTGGGAATATCAAGAGAGATCTTGAATTAACCTTGCTTAATTAGTGCTAAAAACAAAAAGCATATGTACAGAATACTGTGCTAAATGCTCATATCTAGATCAGGGAAAGGTGCACTGCTATTCCTATTTCTTTCTGTTCTGCTTGCTGCCTCTGCGCTGCCAAAGATAATGAAAGATATGTGTTTGTGCTGATTATACACATTCTTGTGGTGTATATATTTTTATGCAAATTATTATATTTCCTTATTCTTGCTGCCTAAGCTTGTGTTCATAGGGTTGGGAGGTCCTTTACCAAGTTTAAGTTTCTAAAAAGGCTCTTTGAGAGATGTGAGTGAGAACAAGACTGCGTAGGTGTGTCTGGGACTATGGTTCGTTGTTAGAATTTATACATTCAGTGCCCTATCTGGAGATTACTTAACCATGTAAGTGTCATCACTGCATTCATTGAATAGCAAATGGATGAGACATGCCATGAGCCACCTTTGCTTGTGCTGCCCCACGGAGGAGCTGCAGCAGGTGGCCACAGCCGGAGCAGCCTTGGCTCTGGGCAGTGCTGGCACGGCTGCCTGGCTGAGCTCTTGTCATTAGGAAGCAGCAACTTTGGGGAAGCTGGGGATGAAATTCTACCATCAAACTGCTGACACGTAGCTGAGGTGAATGTTGTCTGGAGTGCTGTAGTCATTGGAGGGTGATGGATATCTTTAGAGGAGATTTGTTTTGCCAGATAGGTGCTATTTAAGAGTCTCAATCAAGTGCCTGAGATCAGAAGAAGGATGGGTTCAGGCTCGAGTGCCAAAAATCCCCTTAAAAGCAGGTGTTTCTTTGTCTACACTGTTATTTCTCTGTATAATGAAGGCAATGCAGATGTACCTGCCTGGCTGGAGAGTGGGGGAGTTAAATCCATTCATATTTCAGAGTCTCATTCTCCTTGAGCATTTGGGCACCTAATGTCTTTCAGCATCTTGCACCTGAATTGCCTCATTCGTAATTCAGAGGTGTTTTGAGGTTCAGGTGTTCCACTGCCCTGTACAGCTTCTGCATACCACCGTTGGTGAAGAGGCTGTGAGCAAGTGCTGATTTTTTCCATGGTGCTTAGAAAAATGAACCCGTACCCCGTCCATGAGACAAATTGGTTGTAACAATAATTCCACCAGTGTAACGACAGGCTCAGCTTCTGCTGGCATTTGCACTAGCGTAACTAATAGTGGAGCTTGCTCTTCGCTCTTCTCTGGGCTGTAACCATTCAGCTATATTGCTGTAGGGAAGGGAAGCAATTCAGGTTGGCTGGCTCGTACAAGGACAATAATGATAGCTGTAATATTTTACATGTCCTGTGTTAACAGTGCTCGTTGGCAGGAAGGAATGGGGAGGTTGATTTCTTTAAGTGATACCTTTTTAAGTGGAGAAGTATAACTAAAAAGTGAGTGAGGCTTACCGAGAGCGAGTTTGAGTTCATTATTAGTGTTTATTAGTTTTGTTCTTTCAGGTTTTAGAATGTGTGGCTGAGTGATAAGGGATGTGCACGAACGTTTATTTGATTAGAGCCAGCAACTAAGTCCAGAGGATGGTTGCTTTTGCTTGCTGTTTTTAATAACCAAATAATTTCTTTGGTATGGTTTCATGGACCGCCAATACAAGTCGCATCATTTAAGGCTATCATCTACCTCCTGGGGTCATTTCCAATGATGTGATGATTTTTTTCCTGGCTTAATTGCTCATTTTTTCTTCATGATGAGAAGTGGACTGTTGCCCTCTGACTGGAAAGCATCTCTGAAATATCTGGCTCCCCGCTTCTCTAGGAGATATGTAGTAATTAAAAGCTGGCCAACCCAGTTAGGCAATAGTATGGAAATATTTTACTCTGATTTCTACATGAAATACAGCAGCTGCGTGCAATGAAGCATACTCCTGGAGGGAAGTTCCTGTATCCATGAACTTTGAGATGTAGTCTCATTGAAGAGAATTCATCATGTGCTTGTCCCATTCTCCTCTCCTTTCCAAAATATTTATACTAGCCTTTTTAAGATAGGATTTCTAAGTCTGGTGTGGTATGCGTGTCAGTAATTGCATTTTCTTCAGCAGAACTCCGTGGCTAGATGGAATTATTTCTGTATGTATGTGGAGGATTTGGACCAGAACATTAACGGAAGCTGTATTCTCAAAATAGTTCTACAAGAAAGTCTGTTTTCTCTTCTAGGAACGGAGATGATTGTATCCAGGTCTGGGCTATGTCTCTGCTCTCAAATGTGATCTTTGAAATTGAAATAACCTAAATAGGGTTTCCCCAGCATCCATGGTTAACTCTCATCGTAGATATCCCTCTGTGCAGATGTTGCTGAGGTATGAGAATGATTTTTTTATATATATAAATTTGAGTAAAAACAGTGTCTATTGGGTTTTTCTCTTGGGGCATAATTCACTGCTGCATATTTGCTCTTCAGTAAGAAGTACCAGGTCCTTCAGCTCCTTTAAGGTGAGCACTTCTACGTTTCCCTTTTCCTTCCATCTTTTTGGGGGAAATTAAACAAGTGCTGTCAGTTCAGTGTCTTCCCATGGTCACCTTTAGCCATGGGATTGCTGTGTGTGCTTCTTATGGAAGCGTGGGGTACCCACTCTCATCACTTCTTTTTCTGGGAGCACCAGTCACTGCAGAGATCTCTCCTGATCTCAAGCTGACGTCTGGTGTAGCTATGGCACTTTGATCATTTGATGGACAAATCCGCAGACTGTTGTCATTACCTTCTCTCATACAATGTACTTTATACTTCAGGAACAATTTGGCCGAGAGAGCAGGGGTACTTATGTGTAAATATGTCAGGATTTCAAGCATTTTAATGTTCATAAAAAGACAGGATGTCAATTTCAAGTCTCATCTGTCCCACGTATCTTAGATGTGCTGATTTATGAAGTACTGTAAATTATGATCATATAAGTCTGTAACACTCTGGCAGCTATTGAAATAGCAAAACTTTCTTCCAAAGACATGATATATAGAAGACATAAAAGTGTTAAAGAAGGAGTCTGGCTTAATAGGGAAAGAACATTAGCATTCATTTACTGACAGGAAAGCTGATTATCTTTACAAGAAATGCTCATTCCATAACTACCTCATAGCTTTTCTACTGTCAAGACCCTGGGTAGAATTCTGCTTCTGAGAGAGCTGGAAGAGGTTAATATTCTCTGAATGCCTCTGTGACCGAGCAACCAGCATGAGCTATGAACTTCTCATCCCTGCTAAAACCAAAGGGCAAATTCTCATTTAACTGTTGAAACCAAACAAGTGCTCACAACGAGGAGCGGAGCAGAATGACAGAATTAATCAAACTGGAAACTTCATGGGCCAAAAGTCAACCTGAGCACACTGCCCTTCACTAAGGGTGTTCTGCTGAACCCTGTCTGCCTCTGGCTGTTGTTCCAGGCACTTCCCATGGGAACAGGATGCCAGCAGGCGGCAATGCAGGCACCTGCCAGGTCTAGGTGCATTAGATTGGCACTTCCAAGATGATAAAAGACACACGAGTCTCGTGAGATGGGAATAGGGGATTCAAGCAGTCTGGCTAGCTTGCTCAAGTTGGCACAGAACCCTTTGTTTGTGAGTAAGCTGAAGTCTTCAGCATTTAAAATAGCTCTTATCTTGAAGGCCACAGTGACAAGGAAATGACTGTTTATGGGCAGCCATACGCCAGGAGGCAATGAGCAGTAGCAGAGCACAGGGTAGGAGTGTGCACTGATGTGATCTTAACATCAGAGGATAATTGCAGCTCAGAATAAGAAAGGGAGAGTAATGATTTTCTATATAACAAATTTCATAGATAGTAAAGATATTTATGGAGAGAAAAGCATAACTAAAAGGTAATTCTTGCTTCATAATGCTTCACTATAATTGGTCCCCAATCAATGTTGAAAATGAAATTATTCTACTTGACTGGATCTTGCTTGGTTCACTACATCAGCTCGTAATTTTGAGTGCCTTAAGATGGGAAGGGTATAATTCTTGTTATTTTATAGATGAACTACGTGTGCTCATCATCCTAAGTGACTGTCCCCAAACTGCACAACACATCTGTGACAGAGAGAGAACAGAACACACATCTCTGTGCTTGTGGGATCATTCTGTTCTAAACGGGACCAATTTGGTAATGAGGGTATCTCCATCTTATTGTACTGTGAGGGCAGTGCTGGGATTTGGTGCTTTGTTCTGGTGGGGAGAAGCATGCTGTGGTACCTCTTCTCCTAGAGGAATTCAGGAGGCATCTTGCTTTCAATGCTGACAAAAGCCTGGAAGGAAGACGTGAAAAGTTTGCTATTGAATTTAAGCCCAGTAGTAAACACCAGGATGAGCTGTGTCATAAAAGGATAAATGGGGCTGCTGGAGCCTCTAAAATAATTGTTCACTAACAATGCTAAGAGCAGTGTGCATCTTATCAGACAAAAAGCTGTTCTATTTTATACACGTGAGACTTGCGTTTAATTTCCTTTGAACCAAAGTCCCTATTATAGTACTGTCTTTCTGGTATAGCAAGAGATAACATGCTGATTTTAAGACTTGGAAAGGCTACCAAGAGGCCTCTTAAAATCATGCTTTGAAAGAGAAGGAAATATCTAATGCAGGTAGGGTCCGCACTTAAAAGCTCAGGTTTTTGTATAGGGAGGTATCATCAAAGGCATTAAGGTGCTCTCACTTAACCCTGCTTTCTTGTGCTCAAGGAGGAAAAAGCTGTCATAGATGCAAGTGTTTTATTTTGTGCTGGCGTAGGCTGTTTGTAAGAAACCCATCTGCAGGGATGGCAGACCTGCCTGATCTGGTGTTCCTGGGACCTACAGCAGTGCTTGTTTGATCTGCAGGTTGGCTGCTGGGCTGCAGGCATGCACTGTCTCGTGTGCCATGCACACTGCACCTTATTTAAATCTGATTTTAAAGTTAAATCCAAGATTTGTGGAAAGGCTCTGCGACACAATAGACTGAACATATGGTACTCTCTACAAGGGCTGATTATCTGTACATCTCATGGACAGATTTTCAGAGAATATTAATTTCTATACACAATCTGAATTCACAGATGCAGGAATCTTAGAAATTATAACTTCTGTTCCAATGTGGGAATTCTGTATCAGCACAAACCTTCACTGTTATTGGATTACAAAAGTCAAATTCTGAATTTTAAATGGATTTTTGCTCTGGCAGTATGCTGCAGAGTTTAGTAAGCATTACCGTGTGATGTGCAACAAATCTTTATCACAGTTGTGTCAGTACAGGCTCCTGTGCTTCAGACAGAGTTTGGAGAAGAGCTCATCTCCTGTGTGGGCACTGCATGTGGAGCTAGATCTCACGAGTGACGTGGATACATGTGATGCCACGGCATCTGTGTTGTAGCTTCATTGTCATGAGAAATAGCATCTCTTGAAAGCCTGTTCTTACAGCTAAATTCCCAAGTTGGAGATTTGGATAAAATAAGAGATGTCTCCATTTGGAGCCAAGTACAGTGCCATTATTTGCAAATACATTCTAGTTATTAATGTATTGTTTGTGCATGAGAATGTATATATTTGACCATAAAGGTGAATCAAAGTGCTTATGCTTGGGTGAAATTGTAACTTTGCACAGCAAATCATAAATATCACATAATTTTACTGCCATTGGTCATATTGTTGGCTCCCTGACATTCTCAGTTTTGCTGTGGCAGCAAGTGAAGTTTTGCTCTCTGGATCCTCAAGTTTCTAACACTAAATCAAGGAGCACCTCAAGTAGCTGAGACAGCAAAGGTTTGTGATGCACAGCTGCACCTTGTGGCTTGATTTCACAGTGATAATGTCTGTGGAAAATAAATCCCTTAATGCTGGGCAGCATCAAGCTATGTTACACATACAGCCGTTACATTCTGGGTGTTGGACTCAGTGATCCTTATGGGTCACTTCCAACTCGGGGTATTCTATGATTCAGCTGTCTAGGTGTAGTGTTGGTTTAAATTGGTTTGCACTGTTAAATGTTAAGTGTTCTGTGATTCTGGGCAATAGATGGGAATGCCAGTGTGGGGAGAACTCTCAGCTGGCGGAGTGAAATTCATGTGTACGCTAGTGCAAGACAATGGCTTACATAGTAAGCAGTATGTGCTGTGTTTGAGTTAGATGTGGTAGAACTGCAGCAGTTAAAAACGTGTCTGGGTATTTTTCATTCCTAGGTAGAGCCAAAAAAAGCTTAATTTGAAACTTGGATGTTGCAAGCTTGTCCTCAAGATGCTGAAAATCTCTTAGTAACCATAGAGATATCTCAGCTTGGAAAGGATTCACTGTTTCAGCTTAATCATTCTTATGCAAAATTTGGACCCACAGAGAAGCTGGTCTGCTACTCTCTACCCTGAAGCTTGTGTTGCTTTGGACACTTTCTAAAAATGTCATTTTACAGGTACAGCAGATCTCTATTGGCAAAAACCACAGCCAGGATGGCACCACTGTGGTACTTTTTACAGAGAGCAAAACCTAAGTTCTTGAAATAAAAAGAAAAATTTCCACAGGGGAGAAAAGTGGTATCATCACTTGCCTCGTGTGAGAAAGTGCCTTCATTAGGAAGGGAACATGATGTCTCCAGCAAGGACTGGGCTGTTTGTGATGCTTGACCCCTTAGCTCATGATTACGCTATAGGATAGCATATATCCCTGTGATAAATCTGTGCCGTTGACTTTGCTTTCAGGTTGTTGTGCTCATCCAAAAGGGAGGATTAGTACACTGCTGTACTGCTCTAGTGATTTACGCTGGACTTGGAATAATAAGGCTCAGAGTAAGGTGTTAGGCAGTTCTTAGTTGCTTTCAAAACCTGACAGAACTGAGTAATTCGTTTGCCCCATGGGTGCTTCACACATCAGTAGCTCAGGTCACGTGCTGGGTTTGTGCTTCTAGATGTGAGTGGTGGTTTGTATCTGGACTCCTGGCATCAAATTATCTGAAAGACAATTCTTGAAAATTCTTTTGCTGTTTTCCAATAATGCTTTGCTTGCATTCATTTTCAGCCAGCTCATTCATTTTCTGTCAATTTGGAGTAAACAACAAACGCATCTCCCAGAAGACAAGTTGTCCTTGGACTGTAGCAACTCCTGAGGGGGAGCTGAGGGATTGCTGCAAATGAGTGGTCTGCGGACCACAGCACTGATATGTAAAGCATCTATTACTATTCAAGCAGGGTGAGACAGAGAAATGATTTGCTCCCGGGTCAATACTGCTTTAAGTTTTACCTGTTCTAAAAACAAATCTTGAAGATTTGCTGTGTTTGTTTTTTTTTATTTATTTTATTTTTTTCCCCTTAGGATTTTTACAACCTTTCAGATAGTATTAGCTCAGGGGAAGGCAACATGCCCTCTCACCAATGTGACGAGGGACCATTGTCTGCAAGGTCTGCATGGAACATAAAATGAACGCGGTACTCTGAGTTTTCAGGGGTATTGCTGCTTGGTTAATAGTCTTGATACTGAGACATCCTTAACTACTGTGCATAGTCTCTCTAGATAATATCAGATCAGTCAGAGGATGCAAGTGTTGGCTCTGTTTTCCTCTTCTCATTGCACGCATGTATTTAAACAGAAAAACTGCTGGATTAAGAGTTTGTGACAAGTGTATCTGCCAGATAGCTCAGAGGGTTAGATAGTGACCTGTGTACTAAGGCCAATCAGGTCCTTCGGTGCTACTTAGAGTTTGTCTAACAGCCTTAGAGGTATCCAGTGAAAATATTACAGTTCTCCTAGAAGTCTATTTCAGTGTTTTATTTTTCCCATCAGAGAGCTTCTTAATGTTCAACATGAATCTGCTTTGCTGAGATTTAAATCTATTACCTCCAGATCTATCTACTGCAGCAGAGACTCTTCAATTGAGGAACTGATGTGACTCATTCTTTTTGAAATATTTTTCATAGGCCCTTGGTCATTCTGGCCCTCTTCTGACCTTTCATCCATTATTAGCCACACTGTGGAAATTCTGGACACAGTGCTCTAGTTGAAACCTTATTAATGCCGAACAAAGTATTGAGAGGAAGGATTTCATGGAATACAGTTTGTACTGTGTTCTCCTGTTAAACCCTTCCAGCAAGGTGACTCCCTTTATCTGAGGCCCATCTTCAGCTGGTAGTCTGCAGCTCTCAGCTTCACTTTCCTTAAAGAATTTCATAAATGAATTCAGCAATTGATTATTCCCCCCTAAGCTTAGGAACAGTGTACTTCTCTTGGTTGAATGCTGAATGTCCAGACTGTTTTCTCCATTTCCTAGAATTGGTTTGAATTCTGCACGTGTCGTTTGGTATCACTGTAGTCCTTCCAAACTTCATCTCATTTGAAAACTTAGTAGCATAGTCCCCATTCCATCACCTTGATAATTAAAGGAAATACTGAACAACAAGATGTGCAACAGACCCAGCAGGACCCATCAGTATATCCTAGTGTACTGAGATCATATCATGCACAGTCACTCTTTGGATGCAGCCCCTCCATAAACATTTGCTTCCCTATCCCATGGAAAGAAGTTTGAACATGATTTTTTCCTTATTTTGTTTCTGAGACTGATGAGTAGAGTAGTGTTGTAAACCTTACTTCGTCTGAAATCAATTGTGTCTGCAGTTTCTCACCTCCAGAAAGTTTGGTACGTGTGGTAGAAGGAAAATATATTTATTTGGCATTTGTTTCTCTTAACAAATGTACCCCGAGCTGTATCTCACCTCCTTGTTATCTTCTTGATTCTGACAAACGGTTTGATTTGTTTCTGCAGGATCTGGAGTTGATCTGATTGATTTATAAATCTCCTATCTGCTCTCTCTTTCAAGAGCTGCACTGTGCTGATCTTTTCTCAGTTTTCCCAAAATGTACTCCCCCTGTGTAGAATCACGAAGATGAGTGCTAATAGTTCTTCACCTGCTTGAGCCAGCTTTTTCAGCACCCTTACCTAATGTTCATCAACTTCCATCTGTCTGAAAGTTTGCTCTTTTCTCAAGAGCACTGATCATGCTGTTTACTCACAAGTTGGCATTTTAAGATTGATTCAGAAAAGCCACCAAAATAATGAGGCTCCTATCTTTACATGACTTTCTGCTGTTTATTGTTTCCAAATTCTTTTTCATTGGTCTCCTTTTTTCTTAAGCTGACCCAGTTTGTCCTCTTTCCACACTTCTGTATGTGAAGCTACTAGCTTTCAGACACGGTGTAGACATCTTGACATCTTTCCCTCCATAATCTTTACTCTTTCCTTCCCCTCCACCAAGAGTCAAGAGGTTCTGGTCATGGGCAGCTGCCAAACTGGACATCTGTGCTGCCTGTGAAATTCTGTATGTTAGCGCTCGGGTTTTTCTAGAAATGTCTCTCTGCCTTTAATTTGTCAGGATCAATTCCCAGAACTGAAAGTGAATTTATGAGTAGTTCTGTGCCCCTAAAGCCATGCTCTCTAATGGTTATACTGCGTTCTGAAAAATTTCACCCAGATCTAATTGCATTATTGGAAATGGTTGAAGCACTGTAATATATGGGGGAAAGTTTCTGTGGTCCTTGAGAAATCCTTTATTCATAAAGAGCTAAAAAGTCCATCTAATGCTTTCAGGAAAGAAACTTTGAAGAGATTTTTCTGCTTCAGGAGAGTGGGAGTCATGTGAATACTTAACTCTAGGTACATTCAAGAGAGAGATGTGGGCTGTGGAAGTGGAAACTGTGCTTGTTGTAAAGCAAAAGATAATTAAAGGTCAGGAAATGATTTGTAGTTCAACAGGAAAATCTCTTGAACACTCTTCATTCCTAGTGTTATTACCCTCTATGAAGCAGGCATTAATGCTCTCAGTTGCCCTAATTAGTTTACTAGGCCATGTATTCCAGGTAAATTCTCCTTGCAGTTGACCTGCAGTGATTAACGTGGCATTCAGATGTACAACTGAACATCATGTAAACACTACTGCAGGTCAGGGAATGTCAGGAAGCAAAGACAGGTTGGGAACAACAGCCGAAAGTAAGAAATAGAAGTATGATCTGTGTGTGAGAAAAGCACTGTCGAATTTCTGGCCCGAATGAAATGGGCATGGAAGCAGAGAGTCTAGTAAGGAACTGTAACTTAAAATATTAATACTGACAAAGAACAGAAGAACAACTCCACTTACTTTATCTCAAGCCATTAGCTTTGATTTAGTGCAGCCATGGAAGCCTTTTGGTAGTTTCCTTAGTATCTTCACACTCTGCTTTAATAGCATTTGTTTAAATGAGGAGTGGACCCTTAAGCAATATTTCTTTTTAACAGGCAAGTTCCAGCACAAGGTAATAAGTAAACTGGGAACAATACATTTTAAAAGAAGAAATAGATTCTGCCAGCTCAATTTAAGGAAATATTTATTACACATAATTTCTCAACTGTTTTCTGAGTAGGCAATAGAAAATGATCCTTATGAACAGCAAAATGGAAGGAAGGAAAGAGTCTGCATCATTATGGAGACTTTAATCTTCTGTGTGATTGCTTGTCATTGTAAGTGATGTCTTTACTTACCTGAACTGAGGGCATCAGAAATCTTAGTCCCTGAAAGACCTCTTTTTAACACTGGCATGCACGCACATCCTCCCTTTCATGTGATAATTGTGGAGCACAGGCTCTACAGTTGAAAGGAAAGGAAAGCATTGCTGCTGCAAGGACATTTCAACAAATGTTTGAACTTCTCCGAGGAAAAAAAAAAAAAGAAAAAATGGTGTAAAACACTCAGGAAAAATGTAATCTCATAATGTTCACCTAAGAGCGTGAAGAAAGGACTGGACCAGAAACTAATCAATGAAGGAAAAAGACAGAGGTGAAAAGCAATGTTAGCTTCAAATTTACATGACCTCACATAGATTCTTTTTCACCATGCTTTTCTTTTACTTGTTTTCCTTTCTTTTCTCGTTCCTTTTCCTTTCTCTTGCATTTCACTTTTCCTACAGATCTACTGTTTGTTCATATAAAAATGCTGCTTCTATGTTTTGAAGATGTCTTATTATTTTTCCATAATGCTTGTTTTAGGGAAAATAAATAGGAGTTGCTGGCAGAAATGGTGCCCCATTAGGAAAGGTAACTCGGTTGCCTAGAGATCTGCTGTTTCTCCCTCTCTAGCAGGCTTGTTTCGGCAATCCAGGCTCCACCCAAATGTTCTCTGTCCCTCTGAGCTGTGAGTGTGATGACACTTGGCAGAGTGGAAATGGACTTGCTCAATTTTGTGCTTGCATTACTACTTTGTTCCTAAGCGTCTTGTTTGGTGTAACTTATTGAAACCCACAGGCACCAGTTCCTTGGAGATCATGGTTCCTTGCAACTGAGTGTGCTGCTGGTGATCTCTGCGAAGCAAAGGGCTGTGTGCAAAAAACATAGGCTTAAAACATGTTCATCACATAAAAGTAACATAGTTCAACAACTCAAAAGAACTACTTTTTTTTTTCTTATCACATATCACACTGATATGAGTTTCAAGGTTATCGTTTTATCCGTAGCTAAAAATACAAATCAACGTGCCACATTTTGGAAGACTTATCTCCAGAGGACTGCTTATATGAGAAATGGTTCCCATCGTGCATCACAAAGGGTGATTTTGTTTGGTGTGTTGCACCCCAAAATGCACCCCTGTGAAAGGGTGATGTCTGTTCCTCCTCTCTGTCCTGTCACTGTGAGCCTGCTAGTCTCTTTGTGGACCCAAATGCAGACATTTTGCAGCTGCATTATTAAATTGTCTTGGTGCTTCCTTTCTCTTTCCTCTGTAGAGTTATAATAGAGTGCTCTATGTGTTGTTCCTTTTTGTAATACTTTTATTAGTCACAAGAACTTAAATGAATTGATAGCCATATTTCTAAGGAATCAATATAGTATTGTTTTTATTTTATTTTTTAATCCAGTTACCTGTGGCTTTGAACTTGATTATTTTCGTTAATCTGATCAAACATCCTGTTTGCTTTGTTTTGCTTATTGGAAGAGTGGTTACTAACCCTGGAGTTGATGGCTTCAGTGTTATTACACTTGCCTGTTTTATTTCCTTGCATCGCTCACATTTTTTTTTCATCTCTTTCTTTTATGAGAAGACTTTCCAATGAGCTTATCTTTCTTAGCTTAGTTCTTTGCTAAAGAACTTGAACGAATTGTATGAATGTGGACAAAGTCTGGCCCTGGGTCTAAAGATGGACTTCACTCACCTTTCTCTTACAGAAAATGCTTTTCCAGTAGAGAACAGCACTGAGTCATTTAAATAATGAAAGAGAGAATAATGCATAGAAGGAAGTGTTCTTCTGGGGAGTATGTGAAGCATTTTGCATAATGATGTATTAAGCAACCAGCTGAAGATTAAAGGCAAAAGAAAATAAAAACGTTCACATAGATTGCCCTTGATATTGCAAAGAAGCTGCAGTCATTACACTGGACATGCTATAAATACATAACAGAGAACATCCCCTGTGTTTGAAGAAACTGTGGTGGAAGGCAAATGAAGGTACAAGGGAAAGTGGAAGTGCTGCTGCTGTCAGGACAAGTGGTGTCCCTGCCAGGTTGGATCCATGGTCAGTGGGAAGTGAGTAGGATACTGTAGGATGGGAATTTCAGGAATGAGATCAAGAGACAGTTTTGCAAATACAGATGAAGAGGTGCAGCATGGGAGCCAGGGAACTTTCTTTTGCTGAGTGAAATTTAACAGAAGAGGCTTGAGTGTTATCTCCACAAATGCTAGGTTCTCAGGGGAATGTAAGAGCACAGTGCTTGAGTTAGCGATGGCATGGGTGAGAGAGGTGGGAACACAAGGCTAAAATGAGGATAAAGAGTATCCTTGTATTGCCAGAACTACAAGACAAAAACAGAAGCTGAGAATGAAAAAACTGGGGACTGGGTAGTGCAGTTTCCTGCTGAGGGTCCTGGGCCTGGATCAGAGAAGGTCTGCTTGCCTGAGCTTGGCTGGTGCTTCAGGATTGCAGTGTTTAGGATTCAAAAGATGTATGAAAGAGTCATTTCAGTAAAAAGTAACAAATTTATAGAATTAACAGTTCAGGAGTAGCACAAAGTTCTGATCCTGAGTGTATTCAGTGAGGGGGGCAAATTGTGGTTTGGACATGAGACATCCTGGATTGCTGGTCCTCAACTTGTGACATCTGTTGCATGAGAGATGTCTGCATCTGTTTCCCTGCTGCAATAACAAATTGATTTTTGGACCCTGGGGTAGGGACACAAATTGATTAGAAAAAAAGGACAACGTACATAAAATCAACTGTGTTGCTTTTTCCAAAGAGCTTTGCTCATTAGAGTGATAGGTTGGTAGCCACAACTTTCTGCTGTTTGTGGTGAGGCAGCTCAAGTTCTCAGCACAGAGCAGTTGGGAAAACACAGCAGGCAGTGCTGTGTGGGAACAAGTCAATGCAGAGCCAGGGTACAAAACCAGGCACCTTTTGATGTGGAGCTGCTCATGTGTTTGTGCTTTAATGAAAGAGAAAACATGAGACCACCAAAACACACAGCTTCGGATAGTTTGCTTTTGTCTGGACTAAGCTACTTCACTGAAAAACAAAATCAAATGAGAGCTTTGGTGGAAAGAGCTTTGTACATATACAGCTTGCAAGAAGGAACGTTGAGGGAGCTGACCTGCACAGCCCTGACAGGACTGTCCTGCTCATGCTTCACCTGCTGGGTTAGGCAACATGGACAATGGAAGGGAAAAGCTGGTTTTAAGCTTCATCTTTGCCCACTTTGGTTTTTTTTCCCCTATGTTATTCTGTGCTGGCCTGGCATGTAATGACATCATATAATCGCAAGTTGGAAGAGACCTTAAAGATCATCTAGTTCATCTCCTTTGCTACAGGCAGGGTTGCCATCCACTAGATCAGGCCAGGGCAACCAGCCTGGCCTTGAAGGCCTCCCAGGAATCAGGTACCCCCAGCTTCTCCGGAAGGCTTGTTCCCATGCCTCACCATGCTGAAAAATGTCCTCCTGAAACAATGTTTTGGCCTGGGATCAAACTATGTATCTTTCATTTGTGAAGCGATCATGGCAACTGCTAGACCACAGAAACCTGGCTGCTATCCCCCTTGGGCTCCACAGGCTTCTCAGTAGCACAGATATGAAGTGAAGATGTAACTGTGCACAGCTGTGGTGGTATGGGGACTACACAACATCACCCTGCAGAAATGCAGTGGTTTTACTGGCATCTCTTACATCTGACTGAATGTCAGACGTGATGGAACTTCCCATTCCATTCTGGATGATCCTACTAAAAGAAAAGGCTATATCCAATGTGTAGTATGTTAGGTGGGAGATTAGGAGAGAGAAGATCAATAGTTTCATAAACAGTTTGGGGTTATAAGCAACTTGGAGACATTTTTGGTAAACTTTTGCAGAGAAAAATTAAATGTTAAAAGTACATAAGAAGCAAGGGCATCTAGTACTGTTATGTGACTGCTTTAGGGTATGTGATTTCTGTAATGCTTGATGAAAGTCTCTGCTGTAATTGGTATTCAGCACAGAAGTTGGAAAAGTACTTGGAGTGCAAGCAGTCTGACCTGTGGAGGAAACCATATGTCATAACTTGCTGAAGGTTCCCTTGAGTGAAACGCAGGGAGAAGCAGGGTGCATCCGGTATGTCACTGTCACATCATCTTGCTGCCCTGCTAATGTAACCAAGAATCAGCTGCAGAATTTCTTTTATGCTCAGTTAAGGAACTATTGGCCGTAGCCTAAGCATTTGTTTCCTTAGGAAGTACTGTGGGTTAGAATGCTGGCATTGAGGGTTTAAATTCCTGCGCAGAGTTGGCAGTGCTTCCAAAAGGCCCCTGATGAATTCAGCCCTATGTTATTGTTGTTAATAAAATCAATGTTTTCCCTGACAGGGGGACCTCAATTTCAGACAAATCATCTCCATAGTAATTGGTAAAATCACAGCAGCAGGATTTCCCTGACATGCAAAATGTTCAATGTGTACTCTCAAGTTGTTTGGTTCAGTCAGCTCAATCAAAATAACTTCAATTCTAAAGTGAAAAGCATTTTTAAGTTTGAAATGTTAAACATTCAGATGAGGAATCTGGGAACCAAGGATGCCCATCAAACTTCAGCTCCTACTTCCTCGCAGTGCCTGTGGTCTTCAGTTAAATTATCACCTGCTGCCCTTTCCACTCACTCACGTGTCATGGCATTCTCTGGGGACTTACACAGTATTTCTTCTTGCTTCCCAAGTTCAGTGAGCGTCCATGAAAACTGGCTCTTTGCTAGCTATCCAAATGCTGCACTGAATAAAACTTGACTTACCTGTGGCATTTCTCGAGTGCTTTCGATATTTTTTTCTAAAGCTTTTATGGATATGAATGAACTGATCTTCATATAACATCTTTCAGAGTACTGGGTGACATTGCTACTTTATGCCAGTGGAACCAAAGCCCAGAAAGGTAAAGTCTAAATTTGTAGAAAATGTCACCTAGTCTGGGCTGACATGGAGATTTTATTTTAAAGACTTCTTAGCATTTAAAATGTATCTCTAATTGATCTCAGCTGCAGCTGATGGCACTCAGCAAGTCCTGCCAATCTGCCTGCAAGTGCCCAAACGCAGGCAGCTGGGAAGCAGAAGTGATCCCACTTGAGGTGATTGCTTGCAGAGAAGTCCTGGGTCAGAAGACAGCAAAATTCCATTCCTAGAAGTGGCACATAAGGACTGGATTATGAGATGACCATCTTTCCTCTGTCATCCTCTTCCTCGTTCAGTATGTCCTACAGTTAGGCACAGTGAGTGCAGATTCTCTATGTGGGCAGAAGGTTTTGTCAAATTTATTTGTGTTTGGGAACTATTAATTAGAGGGGGTTGTTTTTAAAGATTTTTTTTTTCCTTTATCTCCAAATACTTTATTTTCCAAATTCAATGGATTTGTAAATGTAGGTGCAAGGCATTTCCCATATTCTCTTTCCACCAGATAAATGAAATGACTTTGGCTTACTGCATTATGTACTGGAGTAAAAGCATCTTTGGGAGTACCAGTCTATTCATTTTCTTCATTCAATTAATCAACAAAAGTTGTTCCAGGTACACTTATTTCTTTCAGTTTCCCAGGAGCTTTCTTGTTCTTTCCTCCATGCTAGCTGACACAAGTCACATGAAAAATCAAAAACAAACCCCAAAGCAATAGCGAAGCAGCAATTGCAGAGGTAGAACAACACTTAAAATCAGGTTCATTGCAAATGACGAAGGAGACAAACAGCCGTGGAGAAAAACAGCACTTTATGCACACCTGAAAAATCACCGGAGGCAAATCTTCAAATCATGCTTCTTGAAGGTAACTTTAAAAGGCTGTGTTTCAAGTCTTTCTGAATGCAGTCATCCAGACTTGCTTGATGGTTTAATTAAAGATCTTGCACAAAACCTTTTCTGTTGATAGGTGAAGGTACAGGGAGCGGGTCCAGCAGAGGTCTTCATTGCTTACTAAGTCTTGTAACTTACATGATAATAGTTCTGGGAAAAACTTTTAAAATGTGCATGCACTGGCACGAGCGCACACAGGTGTGTCTGTGTGAGTATGCACATCCATTTGCTGTTATTGATCTTATTGTTTTCTGATGGTGTAGGAGCATCTAAACGTGGAAAAGAAATGGATGAAAACTGCTATTACAAGAGTTAAATTGTGCTGAAAATTTTAAATCTTCATTAGCAGACAGAGTTCTGGAAAATTGTTTTCCCCGATGGGAGTGGGGAGATGCAGTGGTAATTAATTAAAGGGACAAAATGGCACCGAGTATTTGCTTGTGCTTGGCCATGGTCCACTGATTCTCTGAGGAAAGAATGGGCTCAGTATGTGGCATGATTGCAATATGCAGGGTTCAGGATTCTTTTGGAATTGAGAAATACACAAGTGTGTGTTTTGTTGTTGTTGTTGTTTTAAATTTTTAAAGCTTTTCAGATTTTTTTTTTTTTAGTTGATAATAAAATAGTATGGCACTTGAAATACAAACTATAACCGTAAACAGGGCTATGTTTTATATTTATGGTTTGTTAATAAAGATTGCACAAAGTGGTAACTTTTAATTTTGCATTTACCCTACCTCGTTCTGCAGTAAGTGAGGCTCTGAAGTTGTGTGATGGCTCAGCAAGGCTCATGTGCAGGGAGAAGTGAATCCATTACTACCTGTGCCTTGCAGTGGGTCATCCCCAGTGAAATAACCTGGGCCTGTCAGATGGAGACAGCTTCCTCTACCTGCACAAATAACACCATTTTAAGAAATCAAGGATTGCTGATAGTGCTGTAATAGATCTTAAAGTTCATACTGATGTGATCTTCCATTTCCTGCAAGATGGCATTTCAAGCTGCCAGTTTGCTGAATATTTCTGCTGCATCAGCTGTCATCTAAGAAACGTGGATCCGATTTTTTTGGAAGAGTTCAGCACTGAACAAATCTCCCTCTTGTCTAGCTCTAATAGTTCAGTTCCTAGTACAAGAAAACCTGTAAAAAAACCCTTTCCTACTTTCAGAGCCACAGCAGGCTTAAACAACTGCCTGGATAACATTCTCGCACATCCCAATCCTACGTTGTACTGAGATGTTACGTCCTCATACTCTGTTACAGCATGTATGAGTCTATTGGTTCAGCTTTAAGTGTCTTGAGAGGTTCCCAGAGCACTCAAGCATATCCTTTGTCTTTGAACAGAGCGTTGGAAATCNAATAGCAACAATTGAAAATTTTTTTTTTTTTTTTTTTTTTTTTTTTTTTTTTTGGGGTGGCGGGTGATGAAAACTGAAGAGAAAAAACTCACTTTGGACCAAAGCAAGGTCGCTGTCATTGTTATTTTCAGTTTTGCAATTAAGGGAGAAGTGTTATTTGGAGATTTGCTTTGATTAACTTGAAACAGTTTGTTCAGTGCAAATTATATACTTAAATTTCGTGGGAGTTTGCTTTAGTTCTGTCTAACCACTAAAAGAGCTGTTTTAAATTGAAAAATACCACATAAAAATAAAAAGCTGACAGATATAATTTTGTGGTATTTTAAAAAACAAATCCGGTTTTCTGACTGGCGTTATTTTTCGTTGTGACCAGACTTGGCAAGTAGATATAGGTAGCTGTGTTCAATTGCCATTTTGGGATGAATTTACTATTTGTCAAGATGTTTTCTGCCCAGCTGAGCTGATGAGAGATGGACAAATGTTGTTCTTACTGTCTTATTGAGAAAAGGATCATAGAACCTTTAATGCTGTTTTTTTGCTGTTGTTGTTGTTTTTTAGTATTATCCAACAGATGAGTGAATGAGCTGTGTTTTTAGCCAACACAAAATATACATTCATCAGTTTGAAGAGGATGTTGGCAACAAAGTGAGACTTAAAGATCTGTGTGAATTATCTTCCCAAAATTGTCCTTTCGCGTTACTTCTTTTTACGCTTTGAGCACAACTGTAAATCCAAGTGAATGTGTCTGGTTTTGTCTTGCTGCAAGAAAAAAAAAGATTAAAAAAAAAGTACACCAAAAAGTGGAGTTTAATTTCTCCTTAAGATTTCTTGAGACTTAAGGTCATATTTTTGAAACTTCACTGGTTGTCCTGACTCCATGACAGTAGCCAATGTTTTTTTTAGGGGATCACTTTCTTGCTTAGAAGTGCGGTTGGCCTTGATACTGCAGTGGTCTCGGTAGGAAAAGATGATTGGACTATATGATCTTGGTGATTTTTTCCATCCACAGTGGCAGAGTGTGCAATGATAACTGACATAGGATGTGAAAGTAGTCTGTAAAGCTAAATTTCATCATATTTAGCATTCTGATAAACGTGGAGAAGCAATGCTAAAGTGAATGATCTGCAAAATTGTGGTAGAGTGAGCATGAGCAATTTGTAAGGAAATGCATGTTTGGCCATTGCAGCCTGCCTCTTTGAGTTACAGTGTGAAATGCCCAGCAAGGCTGCACTATGTTGCACATGATTTGGGATGAAAAGCTCTTCCTTGAAGAATTTATAGTCTCAAATGACAACAGGAGGGGCTAATGCAGTATTTGTCTTCCCATTTGACATGGAGCTTTATCACAAATGATAGAACAACATGCCCAGAGCACGAATGAGGCAGAGATGGAAAATGACCAGATTTGCTGAGATTCAGATCATTGCTTTTTATGCCACGAGGTAATCTGTCTTCTTGTTTGACTTATGCTGTGCATTTAATCAGGTGCTGAATGAATATCTTACTTTGAAAATCTAAACTAATAATGGACATAAAAATCCTGGTAAATAATAAGATGCAACAAGACAGTCATATCTTCCTTAATGACAGCACAATGAACTGAATTTAAAGTGAAATTTTATCACGAGCAGACACGGCCCATTAGACAATGAAATTTTGTGTTAAACTGACTTTTTAAAAGCACTTTGCCAAAACTGAAAATGAAACAAAATTACACGATAGTGTTTGAAGCCACTTGCAGCCAGATCCCAGTGGTCTTTCAGGATAAAAAAACAAACAGTTTCAGTATTGCTTGAGTAAGGTTATAACCTCTAAAAACGTCAACTGTGAATTACACGTCATCCAAATCATTTCTGCAGGATTTAACGGCTAACATCATAATTTATTTTTTATAATAGAGTACCCAGCAAGAAAAGACAGAAAAAGAAAGAGGGAGGGAGATTCTTTGCCTGTGGTGGTTGCTGCTCTACATCAATCACATAGAATAGGGAAAAGCATGAGGGTTTTGGATGTCAAATATTACAGATCTTGAGCCAAACATTTCAAAAACAGCAAGTGGGATGATTTCCCAAAGACAGCCAAAAGGAGGTGCAGGGAATGGAAATGAATGGGGAGGGGCTTGTTTTAGTTGGTAAGTGTTCCAAAACAACCCTTAGATCCCTGTGTTGTTGTATTTATCCTCTTCAAAGCAAATTAAACACATCAGTGATTATGGCAAACTGAACTTGGCATGAAATTTTAAATTGTAGGAAAATAATAGCTGTAAAGGTCCAAATTTTATGGAAGACAAGCAGGATGTAGGTTCCTACGCAGGTTCCTATCATTACTCACTTTGAAGTCATTCTAGGAAGGTGATTTGAAAATGGAATCATAAACTCACAAATCCCCCAAGCACTTAAAAAATTGTGTTATACCTTGTATTTCCTTTATTTAAAATTTGAATGTTCTGTGTTATTTTGACTTCTTCTATAGTAGGTATTTACTGATATTTTAGCTATGAGAGAAATACATTTCAGTACCTTTTTCAAAGGAAGCAAAGGAATTCTTTTAAGAAATAGGTGCATTTCTAATGAAAGATTATTATTATAGGTGTTTTTACAAAAGTAAGGTATACAAAGAAAGCATATTACATCATAGTACAATGTGTTTTGTTGTTTCCTCCCTCCCACTCACCCTTTTCTCTTTAAGAAGAGGCATCTGTTCTATGGTTATTTCAATGCTTGGGTAATTCATCTAATGATTACAAAGATGTTGGCTGGAAGGCAACACAGTACATTGTAGAAGATGCTGTAGAGAGGCTAGTAAACACAGGCTTACGTAGTTTTAAGGGAGACAAAAACAAGAAAAAATATGCCGTTCTGAATGATATCCAATGTTGGATATCATCAGTCTGCGTTTTCAAAAGAGCTGCACATTTAGTTGCTGTCATTGTTCCCAGCAGGGGCTCTCACACTGAGTTCTTTTGAAATCTGACCATTAGAGATTATTTTGATCCATCCTTGAGTGAGTATACAAAAGCTAAAGTAAATTGTTTCATCAATACAAGTTTATAATTTTAGTCTAAAGACGTCTAGGGCACTTGAACACAGAGAAGAGCTCTGAATGGAAGATAATTGTGCATCTTATTCAGGGGTACCTATCTGGCATATGCTGTTTAGAACTGATTGGTTTGAGGAAGTAAAATTGAGATGGAGAGGATATTGTCTGGAAGACGTATGTGGTTATAAAAAATTTGTTAAATTTTAACTAGTATTATTTGGACTGACATAAAATGGGACTTTTTTTTTTTTCCTCATTTAACTGTGATGAAAATAGACTTTGATTCAGGTGTTTCTTTTTATGCTAATCCGCTCACTTTACTGTTGTTGTTCTTGGTTTACAGCAAAGGAAAGAGAACTGTTGCAACTCTGTTTGTGTCAGCTGGTAACATGGGCTTATGGACAGAAAACATTTTGCTGGTCAACCATAGCATTTACCAGTAAATTATGAAATGCTTAGTTCTTTGGACCTTGAAACTAGTTATTCAATTTCTATAGTGAGAGCTGTGGAACAATGAAAGAGCAAATTGTCCTTTCATTTTGCTATCGGTTATGGTTTAAAATAAATAAATAAATTGGTTTCCACCTTCAGCAGATCTTAGGAAATAATGAGCTGGTACTGAAATAAAGCTCCCCAGCAGGGCTAAGGACACAATATCAATGTGGTAATAAAAACACACTAAGCATGTTAAACAAAAGCAAACTCTGCTTTGGCAGGAGTCCTAGAGGTAGTGAACTGCACTAGGTCAGCCTTGGCTAAAAGACCAAATGGAGTCAGCAATATTCCCTGTAAATAATAATCTCTATTCTAGTTCCTGTTGCAGCCTTGGAGCTTTTAAAATCCTGCCTGTCTTGTAAGCATCTTCCTGCTCACAAGACAAATTTCGCTGAGAAAGACTAAGCTGTTAAAACAAAGAACAAAAAGGCAAGTAATAAACAATCCACAAAAACCTGTTTATTCAGTGGATTTTTGGTTGTGTATTACAGGTTAAGTGGAGGGAAATGAAAGAACGACCACAGAAGCATTTGCAAATCACAAGGTTGTGCATGGAAGGAAAATAAGTCACAATTAGGAGGCAGTCTTCATTGTATTTCTACAAGTACTCCCTTGTGTAATGTTGTGCATAAGGGGTTGAAGATCAGGCTGGCATCTTCAGAAGATAATGTCTGGATCAGTCAAATCCCAGTGCTGCTTCAGTCTGTTTCATTCGTTAAAGCGTAAAAAAGTAATAAAGGTATAGTTGTGTGAGGCTATGTGTATGCTTTGGATAAGAGCCTTAATGACTGCAGAGCAGTATTGAAGGAAGCAGGCCATAAAAGATTTTGCCATAACATGCTAGCTGATACCAGGTAACATGGCAGAATCCTTTTGAAGCAGCTGCTGGGAAGTTTCCATCACTGATCTGGGACCACTGATGATACGTAAGGAAACCGCAGATCCACCAGTGTGTTGTGATTTTCTTCTCTAGCAATTGTGCCCCTGACAGGGTGAAGAGGCAGTGATTGTTAGTGGGAAGAGATGACGTTTTCTGAGGGACATGTGAACACGTTGGCAAGACTGGTGGGCTATGAAGGGAAGCACCATGAATGTCTGTCTGATTGTGCTTGAGAGGGTGGGAGTGGAAAAGTGGAGTTCATGAAAGAGAAATTGGAAAATTTCTTTTGATAGACTGAATTGAGTAGAAAGTTGATTGAAGAGGAGTAACGGATTTCTGAGAGAACGATTTGGAAGTAATGGGGTTTGTGTGTAGAGCTAAATAACAGGTAATGTGTCTCCGAAAGCATGTACAGTCAGCTTTCAAAAATGGAGAAGAAATGTCAATGAGGTCAAAGCTACTACTCAGACTTCAGTAGCTGCAGGGTGATGTGGGGTCCAATAAATGGGGTAAGTGAAGAAGGAACTAGCAGACCAGCCGGAAATCATTTAGGCAGCTGCTTCATCCCTTCACCTGCAGTAAGTCATGCAGGGAGTACTGCTGCCCTTATTTCCCACTGTAGAAATCTCAGGAGGCAGCAAAATTTCAATGAAGATGTGATGACAGCTCTGGGAATGGAGTTTATAATGGAAGCAACAAAGCAACCTCATCTTCAGCACATATTTGTGCTCCCATAATATAGATCTTCTGTTTCATTTTATCTACGTTATTGAAAAATAGTGTCTGAAATTTATTTTTAAACTAGTTCCTGAAATAAACAATATGTGTATGATTGCTGAGTCTTTTTCCTCTCCAGTTAGCAGCTGTCAACTTTTGAAATAAAGATAGAAAGATAATTATGCTCCCACAAGCTAATTGTAAAAAGTGGCATCAGATGGGGAAGGAGAGACCCAGATTAGTCCTGGAGGAACAGATTTGGCTCTAGCACTGTCTGCTTTGGCTTAGCATGGCTGCAGGGAATTCATTTGCTGGGGAGCATGTTTGTCTGCAGGCTGGTGGCAACAGAGATTGGTTCTTACCTGCAGAGTTAATTCCTGGGGCAAGAGGAGTAAGGGACAAAAAACTGTGGTGTTGCTAACAAGGAGTGTCACAGGAGAAGAGATGCTAATCTGTAGGGAGCCAGGATTATGGCTTCTGCTGCTTGAGGAACATATTATTTACCTGTGGGGTAACACCTCAGAGTAAATGTTTATTTTCTCTATGGAACAGGTGAAAATAGAATTGACTCCTTTGGATTTCTCCAGAGCCTAGCATAATGTTAGTGAACCAACTCTTTATGCTCACCAGAGGGGTTTTTTTCAGGTTAATATTCTGTGGCCAAAATGATTACAGCTAAGGGCTTTAAGTTAGCCTCAATTTAAGCTGTAACTTCTAGTTTGGCACATAATTAACTGACTTTTTCGAATCTGTGAATGTCAAAATAACATCCAAGGCAGTGGAGATGATCGGTATATTTGAAATTTGTGTCACATTTATATTGAAACATTGCTTCTATACTCTGGCTTGATGGCAACACAATTTGAAGATATGCACTGTGTGACTTCCCTTTGGGCCTCTGGCTGGTATTTCTCATTTCCCATAGCTGTGCCCTGCAGCACTACTCAAAAGTACATCGGTTCCTATTTTAGCTTTTATGATGCAGCTGAACTAGGGCTGATCCTGCAGAGGTGTGGAGTGGCAAAGATGGAGCTCCTCATGGCCCTCCTGCTGTAGCCCTTGCTGGTCCTACCTTTATGTTCCCAGCAAGGAACAGGAAGCGTGATGTTGTGTTTCATCAAAACATGGTGTCCAGTTCACCCCCATCTCCCCAGATGCGCACTCGCTGGTTTCATTACTGTTTGATGTGGATCCAGCAAGAGTAGCAACCCTGCAAAGTACCTGCAGTGTGCTTGGTTTACTGTTAGCAAGGAGGGGAGGGTCTGAGAGGAGGTAAGGAGAGAGAGAAGTTGGATGTGAGCACAGGGAAACAGTCTAGCACACGTAAAGAGCAATTGCAGTATGTTGCCTATTTATACTGTTCTCTGACTTCTGCGTTTGTCCTGGAGGTTTTACAAAATATGGAACTGTTTAAAACACGAGTGGGAACTTTTTAATCCTGCTAACCCTCCTTTTTATCTAGTGTAACATTTTTATAGTATTTATCTTCTGGCATGTCACTCCATCTAGCTTGAACTGCTTTAAATGAGATTTACAAGGTTCTGTCACGAGGCTGTAGCATAGTCCAATGTCCAAGACAGAAACTCTTCCCTTTTTTATGTCTGCTGAAATTTGACCAAAATCTTTTTCTCAATTTCTCCCACTATTCTGTGTCTTATTAAACTGTACATCTGATTAATTCAGTGCTTAAAGATTTCCCTTGCCTGTGAAAATTTAAACAGTACTTTCTTCTAATAATTCCTTATATGTATACTTCAGTTCCAAGAATAATCATGTACGTTTTACTGAAACAAGTCTTATTTCTGTTATTTTGCTGGAACTTACGGGGAAAGGGAGATATCTCACATGAACACTTTTCTACTAACTATAGAGTGAATTTTAACACTGAGGTGGTAATTACAGATTCCTGCTAAGAAAACATCCCTCCATCCTCACCCCCAAAAGGCTAGTAACTAAAATGTTTACACGCCTGTTACTGCCATCACTTATACAATCAAATTCTTCAGTACTGGTCCCATCAGTCAATAAATTGCAATTATGTTATTAGTAGTAGCTCTTCAGTGCAGTAATTGGTACACTCACTTTATCTAATGGAGTATTTTTCATCTAATTGAATTCAAATTTATCATATAAATGTCAAAGCCAAATTTTTCTATAATAACCTATTATCTCTGCTGTTCTAGCTCGCTGCACCCGCAAGAAACAGAGCAATAATAATCTTTTGGAATAATGAAGGACAGCAGTTTAATTTGCAAGGCGCTGAGAAGAATGACAGCTACTTCTTACCTGTCAAAACCAGAAACTTTTAATATATTCCTTTAATTACGGTGCAGGTCCTATTCAGATTGTATTTTTCACCTCACTATGGATGATTCTGGCTTTTGCTAGAAAATGAGAATATCTATTGTTTAGATGATGGACTTACTATGAACATGTTTTTAGACATGTATTCCCATTATCAGAAGCTTTCAACATTCTCTCTTTCTATAGCATAATCAATTCTAGCACAAAAAATAGGCTATTATACCATGACACAGAAGTGGCGAAGATACAAAGAAAGAGGCTTTTTAATGTGTAAATGACTTTTTGAGAATGAATATGTGGGGGAGAAATGATGCAAGTATAACCATCAATCCCATAGGTTTTACATGGGTTCTGCTAAAATTGAATTACCATATTGAGTTCCAGAATTGAGATTTATTATTAATTAATTCTGGAAGTCAAGGCAGCTGTATGGAAGGCTATAATGGTGAACTCGAGTAACAAAATAATAAACTTGAGCTTAGAACTGTGCCTCTTTAAATTTCTTATCTTTCTTAAGACTTTTAAGGTCATTTTCCCTGAGATACACGGCTTTGATACTTCTTGTTCTAGCATAATGCAGAAGGAGTGCAGTAGTAGGGGCTGGATCGCAATCTTCTGAGGACAAACTGCTGCCACAGCAGCTATTTATGGGAGTACCATGCCATCATTTACCAGTATTGTTTTCCATCACTGGAAAGCAGATTTTGGTGATGAGCTTGCCTTCACCTTCTTCCTCAAAAGGAGGAACCTGCGGAGAGCAGTTCTCTCTATTCCTTTTCTTTATTACCTTCTTGTGCATAATGATACCTGGATCTTGGTAGATTCATTTTTGGATATGAATTGACAAGATGCAAATTCTTCCTTCTAAGAAATACTATTATACTGCAACTATAAACTTTTTAGTTTTGCATGCATCATGCAACAAAGACAGTGAATTAAGCTCAGGGAAGAGGCTAAGTTTTAACGCTGAGAATTGACGGGACAACTTCCCAACTTGCCCCTTTAAGATGTAATTAAAACTACCATATTTCTCATTGTGATTTTTTTGGACAGAAGTATCACATATGAGCAGAGTAGCAGGGTTCAGCATAATTGCAGAACTGCGCTATACATGTAAAAAAGTTTTGAGATGTTACTAAGGCAGAAGTTCCAGAAATAAAAAAAAAGAACAATCATGAAACTGAAAGCCATGATGATACCCTTTGGTATATGCCACATGGCTAACGTTTACATGGCTTTACTTGAGAGGTAGGAGTTTAACCCACATAAATTGAATTTCTTGGCTAAAAATATTTCTCACTTCTTTGCAGAAATGTACTAGGTGTAAGCAGTGGGTAGATTCTTATGTGGAACAAGAGAAGGAGGTATAGTTTCCTAGAGGGGGTTGGAAGCATAGGAAGACTCATCCTGCAAGTGTAATCTTGAACATATAAATGCAATACCAAAGAAGTCAAGAATTAAGTAAGAAGTCAAAATGTTCTACAGAAGTGTGCCCCTGGCAGGTTACACCTTCACAGAGTGAGGAAAAGTTTTTTGGTGCAATAACTCTCGCCAAACTTCTCTTCACCATCTTGGCAGAAAATCTAAAGAAGCTGCAGAGGCACCATAACTCTGCTGAAGGCTTCGAGGAGAGTGACAGGCGACCAGATAGCTCTCCGACTTTGGCATGTGGGTGGCTGCAAATCATTTGCAAATGGGCTGACAAGTGACTCTTCTACCTAATCAAGTCTTTTCTTTGCTATAACCTGTGAGAAGCAGATGATAGTCCTTTCTTGAATGGGTTGCACTATATAGCATGTATCTTAACTAGCTTGAGTTATATCTTTTGCACTTTGTACTTCAAAAAGGGAATAGTTCTTTCCCAGGGAAGCACAACAAGAGTTTAATGTTCACTGTTCTCAAAAGAAATTTCTAAATAAATGCATCAAATATTTTAGATAATTATACTCAAAAATAAAGTTGAGCCCCAGGAGCTCCCCTGCTGAGTCTGTCTCAAATATTTTCAGGAGCTGCGTTTTCCTATATGCCCATTATTTTGCTGCATAATGCACGTCTGTCACTCTAATGAGTGTGACATTGGGAATTTTAAGGGAAATGTTCATCAACACAATTTCCTTGCATTATTAAAAAAGAAATCTAAAGTGCACGTTGATTTTCTTTAAAATGGCAAATGTTGAGAATATTTTTCGAAGTGCTTGAAAATACAGAAAGAACACTTTCCAGGTATTCAATGCATAAATGTCTAAAAGTGCAAAGGCTTTGTTTAATGTGGACTTGTCCAGATATATTAGGTTGTGGGTGGAAGGTTTACATGATCTTTTGAGGTCTTCTCGCTTGCCCTTTCAGTCTTGACTCTCTTGGGATTTCATTGTTTCATATTCTTTATAAAACCAAGAAGGGGGCAAGAGGAGCTCATAGCGACCTCCTCTAGAAATATAGCTGGGTAGCAGAATTGTTGAGTAGTTGGTGTATGGTGTTCAAAGAAAAAATCTTTGATGTGAGAAATGGGGGGAAAAAGAAAAGGAAAAAAAGTAGGTGTAGGAGATGAAAAGCTTTAGAGAAAAAATAATAGGAAAAAAAGAAGGCAAGGAATGAAGCATCCCTATGAAAATGGTTTCTAGCTTCTCCAATAAATCTCTGTGGTGGTTTAAAAACCACTACAGAAGACAGTTTGACAAGTAGAGAAAAATGTTATTTGTTAAGAATTTAACAAAAGTAACCTTGCAAAGCCTTGAAAAAAAATGCATAGCATGACTGTACAGAATGAATGCATGTAACTGCTTTGTGAGTTCTGACCCATATACCCAGGCTGCAGTCTGACTCGCCCTGTTCCCAAATGCCCTCCCTATTACCAGTTGACAGATACTTGTTACAAGGTCTCATAGTCGTTACTGAGGACTAGTAACAGAAAAATCATCTGGCCTTTTGGACGTGTTGATTCTTGAAGTTCACTTTTGGATTGTGATCAAAATATGATAATAGCTCAACTGTATAAAATGTATAGAAAGCATTAATTTCCCTTTCAAGGAATAGAAATAAAGTTTGCAAAATGTAAATATGTGACATAACATCAAAATAATTTAAACCTCTGCTCAGAGCAATATATTTACAGCAGGGCTTGACTGATCACTGCTACAGATAGCTGTGTTTTATTACAGGGTTTGCTCACAGCTTAAGGATATGCTATAGGTTTGATGTAGGTTTTTACTTATTCACGTCTGTAGCTTCAGATAAATTAAAATGGAAATTGTATACCTAAATGCTTCATGCAGCTTTAGTTGTCTTTTATTCTTTCTTTGCCAGGGGGCCACGTCTTCCATCAGTAGAAAAATGACAGTTTCTCAGTGTGGGTTGGAAAGACAATTTGAATTGACATCTACTTTCTTTAAAGTTTCAACTCCTTAAAATAATTGTCCTTTTACAGAAAGAGCCCTGTCTCAAACAAGTCAGAAATGAGAATTCCAACTTCCCGCATTTAAAAGAACAACAACACAAAATCAAAGCAAAATGAGTAGCCCTATAGAGAATGAATTAGTACTGCTGCAGCTGAGCCATTATGATTTTAGAGTGAAATAGGGAAATGTTTTTCTGAAAAGACGTGGCAGATAGGTGTTTTGACTGGCTCCTTTTTATAGTGCTTGAAATGAAGAAGAAATTACAATTTTCCACGGAAGAATGGGAAACATACCAGGTTAGATATCCAAAGGCTATGCATGTACACACACAAGATCTCACCTAATCTGTGAAAAATGTACATGAGCACAGCTTTTGGAAGTGTGAGACAGTTCAGATTATTTGGAAGATTTTACCAGCTTTTAGGAGAGAGAGGAAGCCAAAAGGGGTGTGTGAATCCTGATAGACCCTGCTATTGTATGGCACCATTGGGCTTTAGCTGCTGCTCGTTGTCTTCTTTGTTCATGTGCAGATGTTTAAACAGCCTGGTTAGGAGTTGGACTTGGTGATCCACGTGAGTCTCATCCACCTCAGGATATTCTATGATTCAATGATTTGCCATCAGAAGTGCTCGATCAGATTCTCTGGTTTGCTGGAAAGTAGCAGTATCGGGTCGGAGTTGCTGTTTGTGGTTCAGGACATTCCTGAGTAGTTTCGGTTCCAGCTGTGGCAGTGCTGATCACCTCGTGGCTTTTCTGTTTTGGTGAGGCTTCATCCCCTCTTGGATCCCGTACTCTCCAGTCTTGTGCCTGATGAGTATGTTTAACGTAAGTATTGTTCTTTATCAGCGTGAAGAAAATATACTCTTGTGTAAGTATTTGCCAGATTAAGCCTTAAATCTGCAGTGTAGTATTTCCCTGTGCTGTTACATATTCATCATGCTTTACCCTAGAGATGGTACTGTATTACAGTGCTGAGCTGATATATCAAGACTTCAAGTCTTGCTGGAATATGGAGTTTATGGGTAGTCCTACTGAATACAGCTGGGCTGCAAAGAGCTAAGTTTGCTCACCTGGGTAACAACTGATGGGATCAATTCCTATTTCTAGGAATGTTAAAGGAAGGTTATATTAGATTTTATGATAAAAAGAACTCACCATGTACCTTAAAATAGTTGTTACCTTAAAATTGCTTCCCAGATGAATGACTCAGCAGTATCTGAAATGGTTGGAGTTTCCCAGCATGTGCTGATATAATGGTGCCCTGGACCTTTTTGGCTCTGCAGTAATCTGTTATCGGAACCAGGGTGCAAGATGGACCTGTGTTCTTATTCTCTACGTGAAATTCTTTGATGCTTTTTTGAGTGTAAGTAAATGTCTAAATAGTGAGGGAATTTCTATATCTCCTCACTGGTTCTCATCTTCCTAATCAAAATATTTTGAGGAGGGAGCTCTTGAATTCCAGGAATCAGTAGAAAATGCACACTGACATTAACAGTATTGAATCAAGTCTCAAATGTTTGTGTCAGTGATACATTGTGTAGGAAAAGGAAACTGTACCGTGATGAATTCTTAACTCTCCCCAAGTAAAAAATAAAAATAAAAAAAATAGTATTTTTCTCTTCCATTGATTCTCTGAGTTGTTTATGGGCAATTCCAGTTTATGATAAGTGGGTTTCAGATACGTATTTGAGATGTGTATGTTTCCAAGTATTTATTTAAAGTTTTATACTGATTGCATAGAAATCTAGAGCAGAGTCTCCAGATGTTGAATATGCTGCACGATGCAATGAAGTACTCGTGTATCTTAGCGTCACTGTCAATTGTTATGAGCACAAACAAATTCAGTCTTTCATTGCCCATTGTGCTCGAGTACTTTGACTTAATGAACCCCATCCTAGAGAGAACTCTATTAGCACTTGCAGATGTCGCTATAAATGTAGGGGTGAAAAAAGCTTTAGGATGTGAAATAATCAGGCTGTATCCTGCCAGTCTCTTGCTGCTAGTGGAGTATTTGAAATTCTCAAATTGGTTTCTTTTGAATGAATACTGAATTTTAAACTCCTGCTTACAATTCTTTGTCACTTAGTTAATAAGACATGCTTGAGGGTGACTAAATTCCATCTCCAAGAAACATACCGTTTTTAGAGATTCTAATCTACATCATGTAATTAAAGTATCACAAGGACTCTGAAAGGGTGATAAACCTCTTAGAATGCTTGATCAATAACATTGCATCCTAACTGATGTGGAGAAAGGACTGCTCTTTGTTAGCCCAATTGTTTTATGAACAGTTATGTCTTTTTAGGATCTATGCTAGGCATTTTTTTCCCCCTCTTTGGATACAAAAATCTGTTATAAATTTACATTGACCTCATAACTATCTGTCTGTTCCACTGAATGGACTGAATTAATGAAACTACGATGCTCAAGGTCGAAATGCTGTAAATAGTAATTCAGTGCTCTGCAGAGTCCCTGATGATGTCTGTGTGCAATAAGGCGCAAGGAAGCTCAAATGATGACATTTTGCCCAAACAATCTGCTCAATTCTGTTGCTGTATCGGGGTCTTTTGATGTCTCTGCAATGTCATCTAAAGTTTCCCTCGCTGTTTTATAGGGTTTGGGTTGTTTTTTTTTTTTTGTGCATCTCAATTATAGCTTTTATTCAGCAATAACATTTAATTCCTGACACTTGCTTCAGTTTGACAATCTCTGATTTAGCTGTTATCTATTTTTCTGTGATGTCAGGAGTGGCATGATAAAGTGGGCTACTTTGATTGACTATAAACAGGATCTGGACAGTTCAATAAAAGTTCCTTGCATGTTTAATTCCTTGCTGTCATGGCATCAGCAAAAAGTATACAAGAAGATTTAAGGTGATCTTAGTTCACTTCCTTTAGCTTACCTAAACACAGTCCATTAATGGGTTTATGCTCTATGCATATTAATTGCAATGCACAATCTTTTTGTGTGGGAAAATTCAACTGAAAATTTGAGCCATGCTTTTCCATTATAAGGGAATTTTCACTATACAGAGGGCCCGGATGAGCTCAGCATGTAACTGAGATTATAACTAAAGTCTTCAAAACCAAGTCAGTTTGCTGAGGTTGTCACGTTATCAGTTGTTTCATGTGAACGATGAGGATGCAAAATTATCTCATTATCTCTACCAAATTATTAACAGTCTAAACACAAGACTGTTTAGACTGTTGATATCTATGGCCTCTGAGTAGAGAACTCAGCGAGTCTAAAGTTGTTATCTCCATCCATACAATTTAAATTTACTTTTCAATAATGTAAGTAAAAATCATTATCCAGCACAATTTCCCATGGATGAATGTTTTATTTAAGTAGATGTGTACAGCATATGCAAAAATAAGTCCTTTAAACTTCTGTTTTTGAGCCCTAGCTGTAGGGTTTCCTTGACAATGTAGTTTGTGCTATTACCATTGTGTTTTTGGTTTTGGACTTTTATTTGGCACTGTTGTTTGAGTTAACTTTCAACAATAGCTGACAAAAACTTCTGTGGCTTTTCTTTTGTGGGTTTTTTTTTTTTTTTCAATAGCCTTAATGGGTTTATTAAAAATTTGTTTTTAATAGTGAGAAATGCTGGGATAGTTAACAAATTTACAACCTCTTAAGTAACATGGACACGATGGTAACTCCAGACTTAACTAGCCTGTTTGCAATAGCTGCTTAATGAGAGGTTACAGCTGCATGGAAAGGGGTCGGGTTAAATGGCCGAGGTATTATTTTAATTTCCCTGTGGAAATTAGACCATGGCCTATGTTTTCCTTATTACCTAACCAGTATGGAATGAATCTTGTAGCAAGAATACTTAGAAATTATGGAAATAATGGTAGTAGTAGGACTTAGTAAGTGATATGCCTGTGAGTAGTCTTGGAATGCTGTAGGACTTTGAAACCAAAGAAACAAGCACCTATATATTGTCATTTTTCTTCTGGTTGCATATCGGTTTCTCCAATTTCACGGGACATGTGCTGCCACCGAGGAGAAATGTCCAAGATTCAGAAATACAAAATTTCTGCTTCCCACTTTCACTTAGTTTCTCCTTCAGTAACAGTAGAATCTTAGAGTTGGAATTCAAGCTGACAACTGACTCTATCTAACTGCTGTTCCAGCAGGGCATAATTATAAAATAATTGCAGTAGATGCATTGTTTGATCTGTTGTGCATATAATTTTCATCATTTTATATCCTTGTTAGTGTTTAAATACATGAGCCTGATGAAAATGACCAGAAGCAAGAGGACTTGAAATAAATTTTAATTCTCTTTTTGTTTAGCCAGCTCTTTATTTAAGGCAACAAAGTTACTGGTTGATTAGGAGGAAATTTGAAAAGTCAGTTTAAAGACCTTTTCTCTAAATTTGGAAGGAAAAAATAAAAGAAAAACTAAGTTTATGCTGGGAAGAGAAAATGGCAATTTTAGTGAAAAGTAGAGCTTAAGAAATGGATGGGTAGGTTTTGAGACACTGTCCTCTAGGCACACAGTAGCTTAATAGCCAGCGTGTGTCAAGGTAAGTAATGCATCAGAGAAATATTCTTAATGGGAAAGAGTAAATCACCTCCAGCTTCAGCAGAGCTTACTCAGGAAAAAACAGCTATTTGTGATTAACTTCCTCTAACTTAAAACAACAACAACAACAACGCAAGAACTTGATGGGCCTGATTCTTGTCTCGTGACTCTTTAAAGTGGTTAAAGCCCGTTGTCTATGAAGTAAGTTGCTTCTGATTTCCACCGAAGAGTTAGGATGACATAGGCACATAGGCTCACAGCCTCTGAGCACAGCAGTGGTAGTGCTGCTCCCTGGTGCACGGTGACGATTGACGTGCAGAAAACTCACAAGGCCACAGCTCAGAGCCTTTGAGCTTTCCTCTGCTCTTGGTACATTGTTGGATCACAGAACTACGGTAAACTATGTCAGAACATAGTTGTAATTCTCTTGTAATTCTCTCATTACTGAATTGTAGGCTGGCTGCAAAGGAGGGGAAATAGCTATTCTTAAAGTACTTAGACCATCATTTCAGCTTTACTTGGACAGATAAAATTCCCCTTCCTGTCTCACTCTGGACTCTCCACCTGTCTTTGATATTGAACTGCCTTGGTGCCTGCAGGGTTGTGTATCCTGGTACTCAATGTGGTTCAGGATCCAGCTTCAGTGATGGCAACAAAAGGTACTACTTGAAGCAAGAATATGAGCCAAACCACTTTGTGCAGTCATCTCCTTGTACATCCTCAACATCCACAGTTGTGAATGTTGGTACTCCTTAGTCAGCATAAGGCTTTGGGTTTACTGTCCATGAACTTGCCTAACCCATTTTTAAACCTAGTGATACTGTCTGCTTTGATAGGCTCATGTCAGCATGGTCCAGTAGTTCAGTACTAGCTTGTAACCAAGTACCTGCTTTGGTCTGCATGTCTCATGCTGGTTTGAGTACTTCTCATTCTGGTCAGAGGGTAAGAAGCCATCATTTTTAAAAATCCTTCTTCAAGTTGAAGGCAACTCTTCAGTATTCAGAAAGGTAGAGAATATGAGGAAGCAGTTAAAATCAAGTGCTATTAAAGGATGAATAACACTGCATGATTTCCTAAAAAAGTTTGCTACAAAGAAGTTCTCCATCTGCAGCTCACAAACCACCTGTGAAATGTAGGAGGCTTCAGCTGAATTACAGCCAGAAGCTCTTGTATGATGGATATGATGCACAATACTCCCACTCCTAAAATCGTCTAAAACTTAGTGTCAAAAAATTCATGAAAAAATATAAAAGCAATGAAGCCTCCATGACTGCACTTATGAGGTGACAAAATGCAGTCAAAATGGGATTCCTCTTCACAGCATGCCTCCTTCCAAACCATAGGCCAGGCAGCATGGGAAGGGGTCATCTCATTGAGATCCAAAGGGATGGGGCAGGGGTTGAGTTTAGATAACTCCCTGGAATAGAAATTGGGATGTGAAGGGAGTTAAAGAGGATGAAAAGAGATGATGAAAAAGTAGAGGTAGTAATTAATCTTATTTGATAATAGCATTTGAGATAAGGTTGTAAATCCTAAGGAGAGGAAATGAGGAACAGGAAAATGCACCAGAGAGGGGCAGAGACAGGAAGGTGACACACAGAAGGGTATTTTCAATACCATGAGGCAGCTCAGGAGAACTGAGTTCATTGCTTCTTTCTCCTGCAAGTATCTGTGGAACCTGAAAGCAAATATTTCTCATGCAATTTTAACAATAACTCCCAAAGAGAACAGCAGGCTGCCACTGTTGTAAGACTGACTTCTCTATGGGAAGGCTCTGCATGGTGGGGCAGGGCAGTCTGTGCGTAAGCCTTTGCTGGTTGTCACACCATAATCTAATCTCAATTTGCTTTAAAAAATAATCCCAGAAAATAGTATCAGAAAGCAATCATTAAACCATTAGAAATGTTGGACCGTGACAAATTCATATCCATCCTCCATATGGATATTATGGAACAATTATAAACAAAGTGATTATGCTTCCTTCATTATTTTGTGGAATTTGCTCATTAATGTTCTGTAAGACTCACAGTTGACATGGAATATCTTTCCCAAGGCCTCACACTCAGTTTCTGCTGAAACTCAGTAGAAGATGCTCATTACATCCCTCTGTCATCTAGGCCCAGTAAAAGTGGTGGCTTCTTCTGTACGGATGCAGTTGTATGAAGAGAGTATGTCCTATCTGCTGGGATTCATACCACTGCATCTGCAGTTGGAAATGATTTTCCAATAAGATTTAACAACTAGAGGTACAGGAGAGAAGCTGTTGTTTGCATTTACATGTCTTATGCTCACGTCACATGCTTGCTCTAACAAATGCAGAGGATCTTCCTTGTGCTGTCAGCTCCTAGTTATGTGCATTTAATAAGTTACTCTTGGTCTCCCCACCAACCTGCTTACTGCAACATATGCAAAGCATTAAGTGGAGAAACACACAGAGTAGCTGGAGCTACCAAACCTTTTAAAATGGATGCCTGTCTTTTGGTTGGGCTTTTTGTGTTTCTTTTTAATTTCTTTTTGTTGTTGTTGGTTTTTTTTTTTGTTTTTTTTGTTTTTTTTTTTTGTCAGTGTTTTGCTACAGCTGTATTTACTATGAACTAATGAAGGAGGTGTTTGTGGCAGGGAAAGGGATGTCACGACAACGCAGTCACAGGAGTGTGCCTGGGTGACAGCTCCATCTATTTGCTTCTCTAAGAGTGTCACGTGAGCTCTAATGAGGGAAAATGCCCATCAAACTCCCCAGTTTCAATTGGACTTGGGGAAGAAAATGAATGTAGGTTCACGGTAGAAAAATATCAAGGTTGTTCAGTCATTCTATGAATGTTGTTATTATTATTTTTTTTCTACTAACTGTATTAAGGCTCTGTTTGTTTGTTTGCTTTTTCTTGCTTTGATAGAATCTTCTTATTCTGTGCATTTCACAGCATAACTCCTCGTGAAACCCAGAAGGAAAAAAAAGAAACACCTCTGTGATAAAATTTTAAAGTGGAATGTTTTCAGAAGCCAGGGGCAGTAATGGTGGGGGGGAGGTGATGTGAAATTTCTTTTGACAAAAAGATGTCAAGAGAAACGGCTGAAGAGATTTATGCATACTTTGGGAGGAAAAACCCAAACTGATACATCTGATAGCTGACTTGGGATGAGTCATTCACTCTTTATTTGCAATGAAAAACTGCTTTAATGATTTTAACATTTACCCATTAAATTTTCTCTCCTTGATCTATAATTCAAAATGCTATACCAACTCCTTGAAGGTTAGGACACACATTTATTTTAATGTGGAAGTGGATCATCAGGTTGTTCCATCACTGTGCTAATCTCAGCACTGGGTGGAAGGTTTTAGCTGGGACCTTCTGTGAAAAAAAACTCCTGCCAAATCGGTGCTGGTGTACGATATTTAAAATAATGATTTCTGGTGCTGAGTCACCGTGTTGTCATTTCACTATTAATAATAAACTGGGAGAGCATTTGTCTTGCCATATGGGATGGAGTCTAAATAGTCCAACGTCTGCCTCTGGAATTGGATGGCATTATATAACATTATGGTATGAAGCACATACATTGTCACTTCCTTCTGCACTGCCTAAGCGCATAAGATAGATTTTAACTATTTGAAGAAATGGAGTGTTGTAAAAGAAAGCTGTCTTGATTTCATGTGAAGGCTGTGGCAATTTCTTCTTTGCTTCAGTCACTGGTAAGAAAATCTGGTTAAATTGTGTTAAATTCTGTGTACATGCTCATATTCAGAAATAAAATCTTTAATTTGATTTTAACTTAAATTGCTTTGGAAGTCAGGTAAAGAAATTGAATCAAGGCATTTTTAATTGTGAATACAAATATCTGAATAATGACTTAATGCAATTTAATTAAAATACCTCAGAAACTCATTCAGATTAACCCTTTTTCTCCCATCCTGACAAACCTAGGGCATGTTCTGTAGACTGTATATGGCATTTTAACAAGGGAATTTGGGAATTTGGCAGCAATTTGGGATTAACATTGAATCCTGTGTGGAATCTTAGACGTCTTTTCCAATCTTGATGACTCTGAGATTTTGTGATTCTATGATATACACAGGAGTATGTTTACCTGCGTGCTGATGGGCAAGGAATGCTTGGGGTTCAGCACTGGCTAAATTGAAATGCAATCAGATGCAGTGTACTGAGCACTGTAGGGATAACAGGCAGCTCTTTTGACCTTAGATAGTCTCTCAAACCTCCTGTCAGGCCAGAGAATAGCACAAAGTTATCCTCCCAGGATGGGCAGTATGTGGCAGATTGGAGGAAGTCCTATATTTTAGAGAGACCTACATGAGCTGTGCCAGCACGGAGCAAATTGCTGCTCAACCAGTTCTTGACAACTTGTATCACATAGCTGTTTAGGTTTAAATTAAGTGTTAGGCCACTTATGGTTGCTTATATATTGTCAGCTGGGTTCTCATTCCAGCCAAATGCCTCAGTGGTACATCTCTCTGAATTTATTGTCTCCAGCAATGCTTTGTATATGAGAAAGCAGAATTTCTGTGTTGTTTTATGCCATTTGATTTTGTCATCCTCACCTGCCAACAGGTAATATTACCTTGCTTCTCATCTCCTTACTCTTCTCTATCCTTGTCATCAGGAAGACTTTGACTTCTTTGTCTTCTAAACTTTCTCAAATTTCCCTTCTCAGTAGAATGTCAGTGCCAAATACATTTCATAACCTTCCTATCCCAAGTCATTTAAATACCATCTCAAAAATGATATTGTGTAAGGAGTAGGAAAGTCAACTATTAATAAATATTCTCAGCACCTTAACAGATGGGGAAGGTACAAAGCAGTGCAGTGACTAAAGCAATTATTTCATATAGAAAGGCAGTGGTGTAGGGTTGCTTTCTTATTGCTATCTCAATCAAATAAAATTGTTAAACATCCATCTCTGCAAATTAAAAAACAACAGCACTGTATTCTTGTGCTAAGATAAGATGGAGGAGGTAGATTTTAACCTGAGGAATTTGGTATTGTAGCTTAAACCATAACATTCTTCTTTTTTGGCTAATGTTGTCGATGTCTTTGTTTAGTTGGGGACTAGAGCATCACACTGTTGCCAGTAATGAATAAATCTGGCTTCCATGTCTGCCTGGAAACTGTAGTGGGAAAAACCATTAAAATAAGGAAAACTGAATTAGGATTTTATGATGTCTGAGAAAGCTGCAAACCAGAGATAACAAATTAACATTTTTTTACGAACAGCCAGAAGATGCATCTCAGGACAAGCCTCTACATTTGCTTCACTCAAATGTGTACTAAAATGTGTGGAAGGGAAATGGAAAAATATCTCCATTTCTAATCATGCTACTGTCTCATTAAGGATAGACAACATCATGATTCTAATTGAGAAACTATTATTTCTCTGTTACAGAAGTAAGAATCTCAGGCTGCCAGAATGAAGTTTTCCTTATAAGTATACTCCAGTGCTAATGATGACAACAGTGAAGGAACCAGCAATTCAGTACTGCAGGATGCTGCTGTGGGAACATTGACATAAGGGCAGGTAATTAGTGCTGCTGTTTCCACTAAAATTAGGGGAAAGAAAAAAAGAAATTTAGTTGCTAGAGCAAAGTGATTTTTAAATTGCAATGAAATCTTATTTACTGTGTGAATCCAGCCGAACTAAGTAAGCTAATCAATATGATGGGCAAATTCTATTAACAGTATAAAAATACCAACTGAATAATTAAACTGTAGTAAGGAAGAGTAAATACTTTGAGGAAAAGGAGAAAACCAACAGAGCCTGAGTAGGTCCATGGAGTTACTCCTCTTCGGGTGTTTTCTGCCTCTCTAAAACAATCAAAGACGTAACCCTGTGTATTAGTTCTAGCTCTATAGAACCTTCCACTGTTGCCCAAATGAGATGAGGCATGTGTGTCGGATATGGGAAAGAGAGAAATGAATCTGTTTGAATGCCAAACAGAATTTGACTCAGCAGAAGTTGGAAGAAAATACCAAGTCAGATTTGCAGAGCCTTGATGAAAAACTCTGAAATGGACCTTGGTGGAATCAGTTTTTGGTTTTTATGTGGCAACAGGGAAAACCAGTGAGTTAGAACAAAGATGAGTTTGGTACAGACTCCACAATGAAGATATGTGGAATTAGACAAATGGTAAGGTTTGGATGTTAGGGTTGTCTTTTTCTTTTGCAAATTCCAAACCATTTTTTTTTATTAACAAAGTATCTGGTCGGGGATAGGCTATTGCTTTTTTTATGTAGAACCTAGAATAATGGATTCTTGAATGGAACCTTTCACAGCTTCACATAAGTTGAACTGTTTTTCTTGCTTATACTTTGGTGGGGATTCGGGAATTAGGACTGGTTTTGGCAGTGGCCCGTGTGCTGGGCAGTGGAGGAATGAATAAATGAGAGTTAATATGGTTGGTGAAGCATAGTGATTTCTCGTAGAACGTTACCAGTTGCAGAAAAAAAATCTATTCAGTTTAATCTGCTTTCTTTTTTCTTTTTCTCCATACTGCAATCAAATAAACGGAAGGGTTTAGTTTTGTGTCAATATGAAAATTAATTAGCATAAATTGTAAATCCACTCTCTTTTTGAGAGTGTTAAGTTTTCTTGTTATTCCCTTTTAAATGAAATCCTAAAGGAGAAAAATCAGATACCATGGCATAAATATTGCATTATACTTAACTGATTTATATTTATGAAGATAATTCCACTTCTTAATGCAATTCAAACAGGAAAAATGCTTCTCTGGTAAGGCCGTTGTAAAAGTTGGATCAAGTATGCCAATTCAATCAAAATGTACTGGGGCTTCTGGCCTGGCCTGATTGTCTCATTTTTTACATGGCCTCTTCCCATTCTCTCACATTATTTTTCTCAGTTTAGTAGCATACTCTAGTGAATTTCTTCTTGGCTCAGAAAATAACTGTGCAAAATACACATCAGAGGTGACAGCTGCATCTGACCTTCATGTAAATTATATAAAAGAGCTGGTCAACTTGGTGCTATAGCATATTGGAAATTTAGCCCTTGACATTGTCACTCCTTTGTGATGAGGATGCCTGGAAACTGAGGGGCTTTTCATGGGATAACAAAAATGGCACAGCAAGGTCAATCCTTCGCAGACACTTCGGTATTGAGTAATGTCATAGGAGATAGCATGTATTTCCTGATGTAATGTGAAAGTGCATCAAGTTACAGGAGGGATTAATGAGGCTCTCTGAGAGTTCAGTTTTCCATGGTCTCTTTTATTTTGAAAGGGATTTGGCTATTTGCTTTCAGAGATTAAATTATGAAAATATTTGATATATCTGTTATTTGCAGCAGTTGTTGAATGAGTTAGCTATAACCACGCATTTGAAACCTGTCATCACAAGGCAGGCAGGAGCTGGTTAGTTAAACTTGCTTAAAGGAAGGACAGAAAACTGTAAATATGAAATAATTTCTAATTGTTTGCAATTTGCAGAAGGGTGAGAGAATAAAGATGTGGTCTGACACCTGGCAGAGCAGCCCATGCTGGTGGATTAGGGCCATCTGTTCTGTGTGATGAGTTCAGACCACACTTTCAGGTACTAAGGCAAGACACTCATGTTGTTGGTTCTGCAAATAGATAATGCTGTGTTGTGAAATAGGCGAGTTAGACTGAGAGCTCTGAAAGCTTTCCTTAACAGGACCTGATGAGGGCTGAGTGTTGCTGCCCTTGTCTGGCACAGCAAAACAATAGCTCTTTTTTTTGTCTCTGGAATTGCACTTTCTACACGTAAAGTTGTGAAGCTGCCTATGGTGAAGGCTGCTGAGGTGGCAAACATTTGCTGGGAGCTGCCATTGATTAGACAGAGAACAGTATAGTTGCACAATGTATCTCTGTTGTAGAAAAACTGTCCACCCAAAATGAAGAAAGTACATTCTTTCATACTGCAGTATATGGGGTCTTGTTGATGTCTGCCATTGAATATGCACCCTCTCTCCCTGCTGCTGGCCCATGCTGCTGGCCAGTTCTTCTGTAATAGGGCAGCTGCTTATTCATTCATGATAAGGCAGGACCAGGTGAAGCTGTGAATATCCAAACTCAGACCGTATGCAAATTAATTTTCATTATTTTTATCAAACTGAAATATCTCTGCATGGGTGTAAATCTGAAGTCTTAACCATTGTAGTGTAGAGCCTTGTGTGCCTTGTTACAACAGTATTCCTGGAGATCTGTCTAGATGAACTTTTATTCCAAGGAGAGCTGTTTACACGTGGTCGTGTTGTTAGAGATGGCAGAAAATAAAGGAAAGCTGAGCACAGACATGCCTCAGCTTAAAGCTGCTAAAGATGTCAGAAGGCAGACAGGGACCATCTGTTACAGAGCAGGTTCTGCTCCCCATAGGCACTGAAAGAAAGGTTTCCTTTGGCTCACTGCTTTTAGACTCCCTGGGGTTTCTGTTTAGGACTGCCCTTTTGCTCCTTGTCTGAGGGTGTCTTTGAATGCAGGAAGAGCAATCGTAGTTTAAGTATATGTTTTTTTCTTTCTAATTAGCCATTCTCTCTTTTCAAAGTGTGGGTACATACTACTTCATTTTCCTGGACCTTTTTCTTTCTTTTGTTTTTTCTTTTTTCTTTTTAGTCCCTTCTTTTATTTGACAGTTCTGTGGTTTGGCAATACAATATCTCAAGTTGGATAATTTATTTTCTCCTCAGCATAGAAAGTCATTCACCTTAACTATTTATTCAGCAACATTTTTGTTCTATTTTATGATAACCAATCCATCTCTGGGATTACTGGTATGAATGCTGACCAAACTTCTGCAAGGTTTTTCTAAAAGCCCTACCCCATAAGCTCCAGTAAAAGTTCAAATTTTATGTAAAATATAAATTGTAAAATATGATATAATATATTTTACAATTGCAATGCAGAGTTATTCATTCCTTGTTCAAGAACAGATACAGCCTTAATTACTGTAATTTAACTTATTCCAGCCTACTTGCCCAAGCTTACATTAAATTGTGGCAATCAGCCTCAATAGAATAGGTACTATTAGCAAGGAGCTTAGTATATCCACTCAGAAGATACTAAAGTCATTGTTGGTGAAGCCAGATTCAGGTGAAAGGCAAGCATTGTTGCTTACTGAGCTGGGTAGAACTGTTGATGGGTTCTTAGTGCTTAGGACCTTGCACTTTGGGTAGACTGCATCAGGTAAATCCAATTCACCAAACCAACAAGGGCAGCAGGAAGCTGGAGCCTCCCTGCCTGAACTGTTGGTAGCTGCCAGGAGGTGAAGACTATGTGGCACAGAGGGCAGGCCAGCTGCAGAAACAGTGCATGTGAGGTTCAGCCTCGTTTTTCAGGACATCTGCTGAGTTACTGCTGGATGTCCCCTGCCCTTGTGGTCTGTGTCACTAGAAAACATGCAGTAGATGCATGCTCCTGCCAAACCCCCCTAATCCTGCTTCTTTTTCTAGGATAATGTCAACAGCCCTATCCTATCTAATAAATTATTATTTTTTATTATTATTTTGGAAGGAGCCTCTCCAAGAAGAATTCTACCCCTTCTAAATCCTGTAGATATCACAACTGAGGCTAGTGGGTTCACTTTCAGCTAGCCACTTGCATCTTTTTGTCAGTAGTAAAAAAAAATAGTGTGGACAAAGATGCTGTGGTGACAAATCTCATTACTGTTGCAGCTCTGGGTCCTCCATACTGCAGAGGGATATTCTACAATCTGTCTGTCAATTTTTGGTCATAGCAGAAAGGATTTTTTACTGCCTTGCTCTCTGGAGCCTACAGTGTTTCTCCAGCTGCTTGCAACAGAAGAGTGAGCCGGGGCAAGCAAAGTGGCAGGATAATGTATGAATTTGTGCCCTCAACATCTCCAGCATTGTTACAGATGCTGTCTGTTCACAGCTGAGCTCCCGACTTCAAGTATCAACTGCCATCAGCTCAATCTGGAGTCTCTTTACAATCCTGATATCTTAATGCTGACAGCCCCCTGCTAGCAGCCTTACTGCTACGCCTGAGTATGGGAGACTGCTAGCTTTCAAATTGCAATAAATCAGCTTTTTTGTCTCATCTGTTTGTCTCAACTAGATCTGTATGAAGCTGTCAGAAGAGAAACCTGAAACTAGAATGCTCCTCTGTATGCAGCAGAATTGCACCTTCCCCATTCTGCTTCAGAACTGTGGACGAAGAGTGTTGAAATAGAGTTGCGAACACAATTGATTTTCTAGTTTGACCACTGAAGTGAAAAATGAAAATATGTTCAGCTTGGGTCAATGGGATCATTTATTTATTTATTTTTACTTTTGGCGACTGCTTGTGGCTTCTTTTTCCCCTAGGTATAAATTAAGGAGGCAAAATCCATCTAGTGGTTATCAATGACTAAAGCGCCACTAAAATTCAAGTCTCTAACTCTTCTGCATGCATAATAAGCTTTCATCTCAAATTTGAGATCTCTTGTATGTTTTATTGTTCCTGATTCTTTTCCCTTCTGATTTACTTTTTTATTTGATTCTCAGAAATGAAAATGTCTTGCAGCATACTCACTTCCGTGAATTAAAGTCAATAAACACTTTTTCTGACATCAGAGATCACACTTTCAATCAGATTATTCCATTCAAGTTGCCTCTTGTGACCTCTCCAGCATTTCCCCAGTTCTTATTGATCACTGTTTAATTCTGTTTTTCTTCCTTGTCACACTAAGAGAGATTTCAGTGAAGCTGCTGTAATTCAGGGCTCTTTGATAACATATCACCTCAATTTGTGGTGTTTCTTGGGGCACTTTTTCACCTAATGTAGCATTTGAGTGCTGAAAACATTTTCTTTTCATTAATGGAAGGCTAAATTTTGTGAAACCAGCTTCAGAGTTAACACTAGAATGCCAGCATCTCTAAAATGGTGTCATCTTGAAAAATACTGGGATTAAAAAAAAAAAAAAATAGAAGTTAAATAACTGGGTTAAATTTTAACAGCTTCCTGAAATAAAACACCTCCTATGTGCTTTTTCATCTCTTTGGATGATGGATTTAGTTCCTGCAAAGGGATATCCATAGTGTGTCTTGATGAATAGCAATCCATCCTGCATAGTGAATTTTCAAAGAGGAGAAGACAGATCATAGAGTTGTGGTTTAGGTTGGAAGGGATCTTAAAGATAATCTAGTTCGAAGACCCTGCTGCAGGGGGTTCTCAGCATCTGACAGAGATGTTGAGAATGACGTCTGTGAATCATATGAGCAATAGAATTTTGTATTTTTTGTATGAAAATGTAGCTTACGTCGATTTCTGATGAGTAACGGAATCAGAAGCCCCTTGTACTTGTTTCTTTTTGTCCTAATGAATAATTCAACTAGATTAAAGGAAATCCCATGGCTTTATATATTGGTAGACAGTAGTAGCTGATTTAATATATTGCTTTTGTTGGTGAGCCATACTATTACTGGATAATTTGTAAAATAGCAGTTTGTCACGCTAATCAAACAGGGCTAATTTTGGACACTTACATTTTCAACTTCAGTGGTTTATAACCCTTGATTGTAAAATTAGTCTTAAAGTAATGAAGAGCTTCTGTTCTGTAAGTCCTGTAGATGGCAATGTTACACTAGTATAAAAATGTGTGGAAGCCACACATCAACAGCTTTGCTCTGTTAATCGGTGAAGAAAGGCATTAACAGCATTTCAAGATACAGTCTCTGATACTGCTGCAGAGGTAAATATCTATAAACACATAATTAGTAGTAAAGTGTAAGTCTGATTGGATCATATTGTTTCTTGTTCTTATACACACCTATTGAGGAATCAAGCTTGCTATGCTTTTTTCCAGCAGCCAATTTGCCCAAATTCTTACTTGGTTTAATTCCATCCTGTTTGACCATCTATAATGTTCTATTGGCAATAATAGCAACATTTATTTTTTAACAGTACCGAAAAAGGTGTTTTCTTGCTTCATGGCCATCTTATATTTCACTTACTTGCTCCTGTTCAATGTTTTGTCAAGTCTCCTTTTGCTTGGTAGACAGTTTCATCGGTTCCTGTGTCAGTAACGATGCTTTTTTGAAGACATTCTGTGGTTTGGGAAAATAGTTAGCTCATGTGCACACATACCCAAAAAAAGAGTGAGTTAGGAATCCAGTCCATGCTCAGTGAGTTAAAAATCCAGTCACAGATCCTGCATAGCAAATATTTGAAGCACCATCCAGGACAGAGTTTATGAGCAATCATTAGGCAGAAATATACGTGAACAAACCATCTGTTCTGTAACTTCAAATAATGAACGAAGTGGCCAAAGAAGGCAGCACAAAGGAATTTTGTAAACCAGTAGTGGCCCTAAATTAATTGAATAAATTATTCACTGTGAAATGCTCAACCAGCTCAAAAAGCAGAGAACTGAATAAACATTTATTGAGGCCAGCTCTCAAAAAACTTAATATAAACAGGCCACCACCATTTGGTAAGCCTCATCATGTTGCTGCTTTATTTGCCATTATAAGCAATACAGTTGTGGAACACAGTGTTTTATCTGGAGGCCTGAGTAACAGTCTGCATATCACATCGTTGGATGCGGCTGTTTCATTTACTGGGTGTACGGATGATTGTGCAGAGAAAATTATAAGCATCAATTCTGACTCTGAATTAAAGCTTTTCTCTGACAATGTAGTCTACAGAATATATGCACTGTGGTGTAACCTGTGCTTCATCTGGGAATCCCCTTTGTCTTAAGTGACCTTTTGCAAGTATCCCTAGGGTTTTCATTGCAATTTTGTTTGACCTTTTGTTAAAAACCAAGCTCTTCCAGGCAACTGATATTTGGCGGAGTGATTACTTAAGAGAGGGATTCATTGGAAAATATTTTCAAAGGCACCAACAGGAGAAGGCAGCTGGATAGCCCTCTGTAGCACAGAGCTGCACTGTGTTGTAACTCAGCACGCAAGCTTTTCTCCTGACTGACAAAGGTAAGTCAGTTTAATGATCAGGAAAAGAAACCCAGCTATCAACAAAGGTGGATGGAGTCGAGAAAGGCATACTTCCAGTTGCCCCACTGAATGTGCCCAAGGAACTTATCAAGTGTACAGGAAAAAGGGATGCGCACCCCATCTTCTTTCTAACAATTAGAATTGTTGGAAATAGGCAATATGCACTCGGCATGGAGAGCACAAGGGTACAGAGGAACACCTGGGTGCTGAAGTAACATGAGACAGGAATTGTGTGTAGACTTGCATATGAATGAGCAAAGTTTGAGGAGAAAGCTGTGAAACAGCCATCACAGTGCTAGTGATGCTTACTTTGGAGACCAATGTTTTAGATATTTATTTTTACCTTCAGAGTGAATCCCCATTCAAAAATAGTTTCAGCAGAGGCTTTTGACAAAGGGTGAACATAATTAAAAACCACATACCTGGCACAGCTGTACTTTTTTTTTTTTTTGTCACCATGCACTTTCTCAAAGCACATAGCAGTCATCCAGTGTTTCACTTCGTTAGCTTCAAGACCAATTCTCCTATCACAGTGTCCAGTTTTTACAGTTTTGTGTCTCCATGGGTTTACTTGAACGACAACTTAAAAATAATGAGTTCCTTCCTTTTGCTTTTTTTCTGAATGCTTTTTGTGATCATGGAAATGAGCTATTGTTGGACACATGAGAAAACACTAATAGGATTCTTCTGCTCAGGAAAGTTCTCGTTTCCTTCTCGTCCTTGGCTGTATTCTATTGTATTGCAACGTCCCTTGAAGTGACTGGTTAAAAAATAAGCTCCCTGCCAAAGTGAATTTTCCTCTAAAGCAATTTCTCTGCTACAATCTTACTGTCTGTCTGTCTGTAGAAGCAATGCTCTGCTGAAGGCAGAGCCTACCATACTGACATGAGAAGATAGAGCACCACAAGAAAGGCAGAGGGTTGTTCCCCAATGAAGGGATGATTTAAGATGTTTTCCTCCAAGTTCAGTAACTTGAAGCAGAGTGCAGCTGCATTCTGAAGAAAAAAGAAATCAAACTTTTAAAAAATTTTGTTTACATATTGTGCTTTTCCTAATACTTTTCAGTCTCCTGTGTCATAGCAGTAGCAAGCCTTTACATGGGTAGGGAAATATCTGTTTTGCCCTTCAGCATCAGGTGCCTGGCTTAGCTGTGAGCCACTAACACAGCACAGCTGTGGTCTCCCAGGGCTCAGTATCATTTCACTGAACACCTTTTTCATACCACGCTAACACATTAACTTTGGTGACGAACAAAGATATAATGGGTCTGGTTTTAACATTTGTTTTTTGTGTACTTATAATATGTTTCAATGCTGATTTAAATAAGAGAAGGTCTTTCTATTGTCTAGAGCGGTTTTTAACTCTGGAAAATATTGTGAAACCAGGTAAAGATGAAAAGCCCATAACTAACAGTCTTTTGAATGCCCGTCTGCATTTTGAAATGAATTTTCTTATTTTCTTTCTGGAATAATTTGATTAATTTATCTTCTGGAGCTGAGCCACTAGTTCAGGGAACAAGCGATGAATTTAGTCTTCTATTCATGGATGTTCCTTTGAGATGAGATAATGCTTTCAAACAGCTTATCAGTTGTTTTTTGAGTTGATTTTTTTCTTTACTTGTTTCACTCTTTTTACTGGGAATGGCTTGTTGTGATTATTTGGCTGTCAATATTTAACATGCAAGTCTTGTGGGCTCATTGTGATAAGTCACACAATGCTGAGACTGTTTCTGTAGTGAATAAACATAATGCAGAAGAGTCTGAAGCTGTCCCTGGGACTATGAAAGTCTCAAGGAGAAACAGTAACTTAGAAAAGAGAAAGGGACATTTAGAAAATGTTAGAACTACTTCCTTGGCTTCACCAGACACACCTTGCCCAAAGCAGAATTCCTTGAAAACTTGCTACTGTGAGGTTTATTAGGAGGATGCAGAGTTGATACATAATACCCACTTGTCACATTCTACACAGTAATTGCTTTAGGTGTGAGATACTAATGAATGTACAGCAGTCAGGTCTTAATCTGGATCATTTAATTTCAGGCATGATTCTGGCATGGGAGTTGTGGAACAGTGCACCCACACACTTTGAGAAGTTGTACCTCAGTGCAGGTCATGCCTGCTGTCTGTGTCTGAGTTTTCTTGTGAGAGTTATGCTTGCTGTTTTCATCCAGGTGAATATGCAATTATCCACTGTTTTGCTTCTTTGCAAATGGATGCAAATCTCAGCCTCTGAAGTGCACACCTGAGGCAAGTAAAATCCAAACATCTGTGACAAGGATGATTTTCATTTTATAATAGGAATGAAAGTTCCTAGAAGCTTTCACTTGAGGAAAAAAAAATATTTTACAGTGCCTAAAACTGTATCCTTTTATAATGCCTAATTAGGTGGTAACAAAGCTCCAGTGAAGCATTCCCAGGATGAACAGAGACAAGGGCTCGAGTGCTGACTATTGTTTGCAGGTGTCCAATGGAAGAGCCATCTCTGTATACAAAACATACAGTTTTGCAACTTTTGTTTTATTTTCTTCTACTTCAGCTTCAAAGATGTTTAAGGTATCTTTTTAACATCTTTAGCTACAGTTCTGATCATGTGAAAAACCCTAGCCTAATTGCAGTGCCATTGTTGGAGGTAGGGAAGCTTCAACTGTGGTAGACAAGCATTGCATCTGTAAGTACAGGATTTTTTTTTCCTTTTAGGAATGTCAAGCTTGTAATATGGAGAAAAGAGGTAAGGAGGTATCTGTGCTGAATCATCTACTCATTTCTGATATTCTTGAATTATCTTTTCTTTTTGAACGTGTCAGAACCCTACAGGGGCAGACTTCTTTCCACTCAGCAGAACAAAGGGAAAAAAAAAAAAAAAAA
>VXAB01012681.1:176643-388493 GCA_013399175.1 Odontophorus gujanensis | reverse complement strand
TTTTTCATTTTTTGTGTTTTTGGGGGGTTTTTTTTTTTTTTTTTTTTTTTTGGTACTGGAATAAAGGAATGATTGTGATTATTTTATTTTTGTCAAAGACAGAAGCAAGTCCAACCCACAAACCTTACTAAATACACTGAGTTAAGCAGAGCAAAAATGTGTTTCTTTTAAGCTAGCTCTTTGCATTTGCATGTTATATAAAAGTACAATGGCAAGTGAGGTGATAACAGTGTAGAAGACCTAGTTTCTTGTATGATACAGTTGACTTAACACTCATATTTGAAATACCCATTCATTTAACCTGATGTTAAGCATTGGCATTGCTTAAAAGCAGCACTATTTTTCTTAAGTATAGGATATGATTTTTTGAATGCTACCATAAAAAAAAAAATCTATTTCACAAACTTTTAAATGCTTCTTGTTTGTACTTCTCACTGCTCTTTATGTTTTGTACAGCAACTACTTCCCTTTTAAAATGTCTCTAAGGGCTCATTTTATCCTTCTGAGTCAAAGCAAGAAACAAATACCACCTTCTCTTCCCCTTCCCCACTTCTGACACTACAGAAATATAAACAATAGTAGTACTCCTATTTAGAAGGCACCTCAGAAATAAAACTCTGTGCCAAAGATCTTCCTACTTACTCTCATAGATTTAGGAAATGAAGACTGCCCTTTGTATATTTGAGGTTAGATCTAATCTGGACTTCAGACCGAAAGCCATCCTTGTCTCTGTATTACCATGCCTGTGTGTATGTGTGTCTACAAATCTGTGTTAGTAGAAATATGCATTGTCTTATAAATGGCATCATTGTGCAACATCAAGAATAACACCTGAATAATGTAGTCCATTAATGGCTCTGAGTTGACCCTGGCTGTGTTAGAATTTCAGCAGCTGAATTCCTTAATTCTCAGTTCAAACTATCTGACTTTTACAAGTCAGACAGGACTTGGCTACCCATTTCAAAAAGGATGGGCTTGATCTCATTTTGGATGCAAGTTTCTGGCTTTTCTTTCTAAAAGCAATGAGGGGAGTTTATTTGAAAGCAATTAGCATCAATTATGGTTGCTACCCTAATAGAAATATGTGCATGTGTTAGATTTCTTTTTGGGAATTACGTTGTCATATATTTTAAGGCTACATTTTATTTATTATTTTCTTCTGAATGCTGAATTTTTCTGAACATTTGACTTTTTGGTCAAATGTACATTTCTGTACAATTTATTAGTTTTACCAAAATCTTTCAAAAGTTAGGTTTCTGTTCCAGATCCACATTTTTACCAAAAACAAATAAGGAACTTGAAGGGCACCAATGCATTTTCCACTTGTGGTATATGTATCAGGACACTGAAGTATCTCTGAAATAATTTCTGTGGATCTGGGTCTTTATATTCTGGACAAAAACAGTGTAATACCTCAAGAGTTGCATTCAAGTAATTATAATAGCCCCAAAACTCAAAGTGTGTTTTGTCTCAAATAATAAGCTTTGCTCCCAGTAATTTGGTTGTTGGCAGAGCCTACTTAGTGTGAGGCTGCTGAAGATTCAGGATCACTTCTCATTTGTTCTATCCTTCATTCAGAAGCTGTGTGAATAATTAATGTGCTGTAGACTCGAGGTCAGAAACTGGTTTGCAACACATAATTCATGCAGGAAACTTAGACTTTTCTGTTTCCTGAATCTCTGCAAAGGGGTGGCCGTTTACTCACCTCAATACTCACTGATTCTCTTGTGCTTGTTTTTTTGGTTACTTGTGAATATTAGAGGCATAATATGTCTAGAGGGCATACTAGGCAAATTATGGATGTAATGCTACTACTCAGTATAGTTTCTTTACTGATTTTGACACACAATGACAGAATCGTTAACTGCAATCAACAGCTGATTTTAGTAGTTTACTGAAGGTAGTTTTGATCATTTACTTGTCATTTATGACACTTGAATAATATACAGAATACTTTGTCGTGCTTAACTGTACAATGCATTTTGTAATGGCTGTTGCTTAATATATTGCCAACTTTTGGTTGTACCTGCTCTGTTCTCTTCTTACTGAAATAAGTATTTTATTTACTTTCAACACCTGGAGAGCTGTGAGAAGGATATTTGAAAAGCCCATCTGGGCAACCAAGCACTAGAAATATAAATTACAGTGCAGAAAGGCCATATGCATGAAGTAAAACTGGAGGAGCTTTTAGGTATTCAGTCATATATTTTGTAAAGATATCCTTTTGTCTGCCTTGAAACAATAATGTTGCTAGATTGGTTATAAATGATGTGTGGCTCAGAAGGGTGTCTCCTGAAACTTTTCATTCATCTTTTCACTCAAATGTTTTGCTGGCAGATAGTTTGAACTTGCTATTAGAAGAGGTAAGCAGTGATTCTTAAGTTGTAACAATGATTTTGAATATATTCAAATCTACATATACCATAAATGGTTCGTTAATATTTCTTCAGTCTCTTGGTCCTCACATTATAAGACCAATTCCACAAAAGGGTGATGAAGAGCAGCTACTTTCTATAGGTTTTGGTGCCAGCAGTGTATCTTTCTGCCTCTCTTCCTTAGTTCCTCACTTCTGTAGGTGTTCTTGTTGGACTCATGACATTCAGCAAGGCCAAGTGCACGGTCCTGCACCTGAGTCAGGGCAATCCCAAGCACAGATACAGGTTGAGAAGAGATTGGCTTGAGAGCAGTCCTGAGGAGAAGGATTTGGGGGATATTGGTTGATGAATGACTCAAGATGAGCCAGTAATGTGTGCCTGCAGCCTAGAAGGCCAACCATTCCTGTCTTTCCCTTCTTTCTAGTTGGCAAAAATCCCAAGTGAGTACTGAAAGCAGACATGATTATGGTGTTTACATGATTTTTAAAATACAAAATCATCTTACACATTATGTTTTCAGGTTTTCTGCTTCTTTGTGGAAAATACTGCCCTTTAACAGAAGTCTGCAAAGATGTATCAGTTTATGAAGTAGAGAGTACTTTAGATCAGTCCAAGCTTCATCAGTACTTGAGTTTAAATAGCCACAGGAATAATCATCCATGTATACAGCACAGCAGTTAAAAGTATGGTAACTGAGGAAACTAGAAATTCTGGAAGTAAAAAAAAAAATTGGCAAAGAAACTTAATTGTAAGGAAGAAAAGGAAGAAAAAGTTCTTTACATTACAAAAAAAATCCTATCTAAACCCTGAGATATTCTGAACTTCATGCCTCCAAGTACAGCTGAATCTCCCTGGTACAGAGAAATGAGGGAAATTTTTTTTATCAGAAAAAATACTTAAAATCTCCCACATGAGCTTTTTAATTTTATAATCTGCCTTAGAATATCTTGCTTCCTCCTGTAATTTTTTAACTGATTAGAAGCGAACCCATGTGTTCTTACCAGCGTACAGGATTTGTGTTAATAAAAGTAGCAGCAGATCCTGCTGTAGTGAAGGAATAACACAGAGGTGCAGAATTCTTACTGAGACTCATAATTGCTTTGAGAGTTTGGTTTTTTATATGTACAAGCACATTTTAAATGCAGTTGCAGCCAAGTCCCAACACCACAAAACTAACACCACCATAAAATCTTGCCTTAACACATAGAATTTCTTTAGTTACATAATGTCCCAAACTTCAGTGGTAAAGTAAAAACTATCTTCTCATTTCTCTTCCCAAAAAAGTCCCATTTTCAGTGCTCTGTTCTTGTCATTGCTCAAACTGATTCTGAATGTGCATCTGCTGCTTTGGGCATGTTTAAATCAGAATAAGCCTACACTTCCACTTTCAGAATATTCCAGTTATATTGAAGACACATTGAGTTCATTATTCCTTCTCATATTTTTCTTCTGTTCCTTCACAGCTCCCTGTTTTTTAGTCACTCTGATTTGCTATTTCTTGGTGAGAGTGTTCCAGTTATTCTCTCACTGAACAACAAGCAGGTACCCATTCCTTATGTCCATATGGAATTATGTATATTTTATCAAGGTGACTGTGTCTTTTCCAGTTTCCCCAGCACCTGTGTGTTAACAAATTAATATTTTTTTATTAATTATTATGTTGTTTAAATAATGACTGTTACAAATTAGAGCCAAGTTAGCTTCTAACACTGGTTTCCTCTTGGAGGTCTTTTGAACCAGAGCATATGGCAGCTTAAGATTGGAATTAATGATTTTACAAACTGTGTTCCTGAGGTGTCCTAAGCAAGGAATCTCTTTCTTGTATAATTTGGGGCCCTTAGAAAGTATGAAGTGTCTCAGGCTATTCTTAAGCATTAGAACAGGTCATCACTGAAGGAAGCAGCTAAAGATTTATGAAATATAATGTGTTGCTCATGAGGGCCTACTTTAAGACCTACTGAGTTTAAGAAAATACATAATTTCTGTTAGCTTTTGGCCTGTTATTTTCATACAGCTAACTGCTTGGTTAGATTTCTAAGAGGTTTAACAGAAAATAGAAGCCTTCTTACTACATCTATATTTGGTGCCCTTATAAAGGTAAGGTTCTGCACTTTCCTTGCTATGCTGGCTGCATATATCTTCACTCAGCAAATTGGCACAGAATTCTTTTTTTCTTTTTTTTTTTTTTACCCCTTTTTAGATTGAGTGAACTCTGCAGTCTCTACATGTATAGGTATTTAAAGACCAACGGTATGTGAACACTTGATTGCTGAGAGCTTTTAGTGTGTAATGACACTGAGTTGGCTTGGGCATTCCTAGCCATTGCAGCACTGATTTCATTGCAGGGCAGCAATCTAAATATTTGTTCTGCTTTTCAGAAGGATTTTGCAGCCCAGGTGAACTCTTTTTTTCTTGCAGCTATACTGCTCTCAGCTACTTAGCTGCAGGCTAAGCCAGGCTTCAGCCTCTGCAAGCAGCAGTGTAAGCAAGACTTTCAAAATCATATTTGTAAATCTGCAGCCATGTAACTTGACCATCTTTAGAATTAAGAGCACACCAGTCACTTAAATACGCCGAAATCCAAGTATTAAAAAAAAAAGCAAACAATTTTGTTGGAAAACTTCTTAGGGTTGTTTGGATAGCTTTTCCATTCCTTTGGTAATGCTTACTTTGAAAGGTCTTTTCAGGAGACCTTTGGACAACAATAATAAACAAGATGACATTTATCATCCTAGCTTTTCTTTGAGCATGTGCCTGTTTGGTTTTTGACTGCAATCTCTTTGAACTCAATACATTGCTCTGCTGCTCTCTGCATAGTGAGGGAAACAGTGAGTGTGCAGCCAGAGAGTGCTGAATGATATGATTGTTTTGTTGGTGCTTGCCATCAACAAAATGAGAAACTGAGCAGAGACAGTTGAACGTGCAAAGTAGATTCACCAGCAAAACACTGACACAGAGAAGAGGAGGGAATGATCAAGACAAAATAAGCTGATTATTTTTGTTGTTTCTGGGTTTATCCTACATAATCAAAACGAAGTTGAATTTCATGTTGACAGTTTCCCCTTAAAAAGCCCTGTGCATCACTGCTGAATGTGAATGGTATTCTTTCTTCCTTTCTTCCTTTCTTCCTTTCTTCCTTTCTTCCTTTCTTCCTTTCTCTTCCTTTCTTCCTTTCTCTTCCTTTCTTCCTTTCTTCCTTTCTTCCTTTCTTCCTCTCTTCCTTTCTTCCTTTCTCTTCCTTTCTTCCTTTCTCTTCCTTTCTTCCTTTCTCTTCCTTTCTTCCTTTCTCTTCCTTTCTTCCTTTCTCTTCCTTTCTTCCTTTCTCTTCCTTTCTTCCTTTCTCTTCCTTTCTTCCTTTCTCTTCCTTTCTTAGAAATATCTATTAATAGATCTCTATGACAATTGCTTACTGGTTTATGCTTACTGGTTTATGCTTATGGCTTAGCACAAACTGTTCCAGAGGATTTGCAGTAAAAGCTATGAAGTTTATGTAATTGCAACTCGAAGCAAAGCTTTTCTTTAGGGCCTGCTACACTATCAAAATCCAAAAAGAGCAAAAAATAGTGACACAACTCCAAGGCTTTGTTCTGGAGGCTGGATGATCTTCTTTGACCCAACAAGACACTTGCTTTGGCAAGCAGAACAGCATGAAATCAGAGCTCCTTGAGACAGCGCTCACTGGCCTGTACTGCAATGTTCCTTTGATCTTATTCACATTCTTTTCAGTGGAATGTGATAATTACATTAAAATGATATAAGGAAATATTTTCACTTTTTTTTTTGTGGCGTAATCTGGAATTATATTTGCATAATATTTCCAATGTAATATCACAGAAAATTACTACAGTGGGAAAGCAGCAAGCATCCAGAGTTATTAGCTTGTGCTGTGAGACTTCAAGTAAAGTAGAACTCTTTGCTCTTTAGGAGAGCTGCCAGTCCCCCTGAAATTACCATTTTAATTGGATTGATTGTAAACAGTTTGCTCTGGCTGTAATACTAGACTGAGGAGATGCAAACTATTTAGCCATAGTATGGGAAAAAGGGTTATCTTTCAGCCAGTTCATTATAACTGAAATGTTACTCATTTTTTTGACTGGAACTTGAGGTGTGGAAATACAATGTGAAATCTTAGTGTTAGAAATGATACTTCTATCTAAATATGTAAATTTAGTTGGCAGATATACATTTAGCTATTGTTTTTACTATGATTAGTAAATAATTAATATGCAATTATAATAATTTAAAATGTATCAATGTAAAGTGTGTTTTTTTTGTTTGTTTTTTTTTGCATTTGGGGAATTGAAAATGGCACACAAAAGAAATCACTTCATTCCTTTAGAAGTAAGATGCTGTGTCTTGAAATAACAAGCATCTTCTGGTCTCAGCATTTCTCGAGCCAGTTCTCTTTTCTCTGAACTGTGATGTCTTAGAATTGCCAGCAGCCTAAACATTATATAAGACCTTTTCATCCTGCCAGCATGCCCGTCTCCTTTGCCATGCTCTCTGCTGCCTGTGGTCTTCATCAGCTGAAGCACAATGGAGAGCCCAAGCTGTTTCTCTCGGCCTAATTAACCCCAGTCCATTACAGGCATGTTTGGTGTTACACATGCAACCTTTTCGTCTTTTGTAATTTAAATGAGAAACCTGAATTCAGCCTTTCCTTCCTATCAGCTCTCTGAGAGACTGTGGTACTTAGTCATTGTAACAACTTGCTTTTATATTTCCTCCCTTTTGTGGCTGACCTACACTGACCTATCGTTTTAATAATTTCAATCTAACTTTATAATTTTGCTTTTTTAACTTGAGTGGAAAGAGTCATATTTAAAACGCAGAATGCGATTTTGACATATCTTTCAGAATCCTTGTAAATATAAACCTAGCAGAAACATTAGCAATGGAAGATCTTAACGAGGAAAAAATTAAAGCCTCACTCAACAGCTTTTGTCTGTTGATTTAATAGGATGCCTGCAAAAGATGTCTAGAGAAGATATGACGTTTTGACAACTCTAGATTAGTTTTCTCTTTGTTCCCTTAAATGGTGATTCGATATTTTGTTTTATTTTTTCATTTAAAAAAAATTCATGATGAATGATTTTGAAGATTTCTAGTATTGACAGACGCGTTTAAGAGAAATAAAACATGCACAAAAATATTTAGGCTCTTCAAATTCAAGTATTGATCTCTTCTTTAAATATGCTTTCTTTCTTCTAAAATACCATGCAAGTCAACAATATCTTATTGACGTTAGAAGCTTAGACTATAACTTGGACTGTGTGGACATCATAATTGTGATTGATCACATACTGCAGCAAGCTTTCTTCTTGGACTGGAGTTCAGATGTACAAAGAGCAAATACAATACTTTTTACTTTATTTTCTGAACAAAACATACATACTGTGGAATTGAGGGAAGGAATTGAGAGTATCAGGCAAATATTTGTGTTCTTATATGCCAGCAAGAGTTCTCAAAACTGTGTGGTGATTCCATGTGCACAAGGGAGATTCTGCCTGTGGGTACAAAGCTGTCATGATGGATTGTCATCATAGCTTCAAGAAGTAATTATATATTATGTCTCGGAAGAGCAGACTGTAGCACAAAGTGTTAATTGTGTCTTCCAAAAAGTTATACAATATCTGAAGAATTTGTTGGATGAATTTCCTCTGATTGCTAATTGCATACACTATTAAACCATAATTTTCTTAACTTTCTCATTTGCTTTATGCTTCAAGGTAAAAGAGAGAACATGGGACTGTGACAAATTCTCTTTTGGGATCTATGTAGTAGGGCTTGACTTTGATCTTTCTTTTCTCTTGCCTCTGGAGACCAAGACCATTTCTGCATATGGCAAATGAACAAAATGTTGGTGCTTAGAACTGCTGTGCTGATCAGAGAGAAGTTCTCTGAAAGGTCTTGGTTGTACATTACTGAAATATTAAACAGTGTAATGGGGGCTGTTTCAGGCTTGCAGAGGCTTCATGTCCTTGCCTAGAGGCTGTGAGTCTGACGTAGGATGGAAGTCCAGAAGGATGTGTTCCAATGTGACCTGTGCAGCTGTAGCCTACCTGCTTGAAGCCTGCAGGATGCTGTGCTGTGGGGCTGTGAGCATACACAGAGGAGCCTGACAGAAATAGGAAAGGTGTGTGGGATGACACCAGGATGGACATCATCTATACATAGGAGTGAAAAATACAGGCTTTGCTCCACTATGAACTGACCAGAGAATCTAGTAATTGATAAGCTTGAAATATTTTTATGTAACTGAATGAATAGGGGTATATTTGGGAGGAAAAACAGTACTTTTCCTTCAGATCCAAGCTTGCTCTGTAGGACTGTGCAATCTTCAACCAATGTTCTTTCCTAGCTATTTTTCCCCCCATTTTGTCTAGGGGAGAAGAGAGAAAGTGCATCCTGAAATTGCTTTTTATTGTGCATATTAAATCAACGTATGAGACCTTGAATTTTCTGAAATTTGTGGATGTTATCATGGAAATAAAATGTATAGTCTTATTTGTAACAGACAATGCATAGGTTTTACAGTTTGCTTCTGAAGAAGGCCTAATGATTGCATATGCTTTGCTGTATGCAAGGCAGCTTCTGATACCTCTTTTGACCATATATATATTTTTTATTTTCTGTCTTTTTCTATCCACAGCTTTCTTATTTTCTTCTGTTACTTTCGTTTTGGTCTTTGGACTTGGTAATATGTTTTTCCAAGAGGAATGGCTCTTATAATCATGGTTATCACCTCTGATGCACTTCAGATAGGCTATCAGACTTTAAACCTTTATCATAAGCAACAGTGGAAAACAGAAGTTGTTAAAAATAGATTGTATTTTGTCTTAAAAAGAACATGAATGCAGGAGATATCCCACCTCTTCAAAATAAAACATATTCCTATTAATATACTAAGAAAATTGTTAGGTCCAGCAGTTTCACAGAGATGCATTTTGCTTTTCAAGGCATATGTCACTCTCTGATCCAATTATTGCTGAAAGTTTCAGAGGCAAAATTAATTAGCAGTCTGCCATAGTTCTCTGGATTCCTGGAGCTCCAGTAATGATTTGATTTTTGTAGACCTGTCCTTATTACATGCAATAGACAAGTCTGGACATAGCAACTTACTCTGTGAAGCTCCTTAAAACTTATTACTATTATTGGCAGCCTCTCTGCAGCTGCAGAGATGCCAGATTTTGGGTCTGTAAGCACAGAATGCAGAACTTAAGTTATACCTTGTTTTGAAAAAGGTCTTAATGATTTTCACCCATCTCCAGTTATTATCATGTTATAAAAAAATAGTGATGGATGTTTTTCAGATTAAAGAAAAATTAGTGATGAGGGTGAATCCACACTTGAAACATAGGTAGTATTAGAAATAAATCTTCAATTGTGGCAGCTTAACTCTGCAGACAACTGTTCATTTTTTCATATATTAAGGAAAACAACAGTAGGAATTTTTCTGTTTAGATAGACAATAGTTCTGGACATCGTGGGTCAGATCTGCAGATCCCATAATTCTCAGCATTGTAAAACAGATCCACATTTGCCGAGATTCTAAATCTTGTTTCTGAATGGGGCATGATGATTCCAAAGAACAGTAACATGGGGAGTCTGCATTCTGCTTTTGGCCATGCCAAGACCTGATACTAATCCAAAGCAAGAATTGGACATTTATTTAATAAAGTGTTTTTCAGTTGTTTGTAGCATAATATATGAGTTGCATTTGTAAAGTGTGATAGCTCCATGGAATACTTGGACACTTTTTCAGTACACTCAAATAAATGAGGGAAAAAAAAACCCAACACAGCAAAAATAATAAGCATTTTAATTTATCCTAAATCTTCAGAGTCAAAATGTAGTATGTTTTAAGTGCTTTTGTGAAGGTTTTAAGGCTCTGTGCAATAACTCTGGATTACAATCTGTTATTTTTTTTAGTTGCTTGGTGAGAAATAGCAGTGCACTACAGAAATATGATGATAGCTATATATTATTGCTTTCTTTGTGTTAATTAAATTAGTCAAGAGCATCTATCAGTGTGTCCACTGCCTAATATGCTCGGCTGCATGAATTTAGAGTAGCGAATAGATCTGAAATGAAAATGCATTTCTGAGCGGTGGTTTACAAGTTCACTCAGTGTCTGTATATGCTAAGAAAACCCAATCTGTTGTGTTGCAGTTCATGCAAACTGCTGTATACTTTGTGTTTGGCATAAACTCAGAATGCACTTATCTGGAACATAGTATTTCATTTTCATATCGCTTCAGAAGTGTATGAGCATACTTCAGATAAAGCAGGGCAGCATATGGTTGTGTTGTATAGACATGGATTAAAATTTTCTGCGTGATAATCCTTTGAACTTTAATTCCCTTAGTACTTTTTCTGGTGCTAAATATAGATGTGTTCATATGCAATGTAGTTGCTTTAAGATAGGCATCTAATGACTTTCTTTGGTACTGCGCTGTATCACATTTGAGCTTCTGCTTATGGTCTACAAGGGTGGATGAAGTGAAATGTGTGAGACTTCTTGTGGCATTTGCTGCCACATTACAGGACTGTGCTCTGTCCATGTTATAGGTGTTATGGGAAGAAGTATCTGCAAATGGGCTATTTAATCTTAAAGCAGATATTAATCTATATTTTGTAAGTAGTTAGTATTTGTATGGTATCCCAATAGACAAATATGGTGATGCTGAATCTACAACAGGACTTAGTCTTGTACAATCTCTGTCCTGGAGACAGTGACTCATATAGACATCAACTTCTGCTGGCATGTCCCTGATGATACTAGATTGTATTGTTTGCTTTTTCATACCTCATACTTTTACCTGTCCTTTCCTTTTTGCTTGACAGGATTTCACATTAACTACACGTTCTACAGATTCATTCCTCATTTATTCTCATCTTTCACTGGGAAGTTTGTTCTTTTTTTCCAAGGAGACCTTGACTACTTGAACTTCTCAGTTTTGCAATAAAAAAAAGATTACAAGGATGATCAGACGTATCTAATATGAAACTTCTTTAAAGAATCTGGAAAGTTTGACATGACAATAAATAAATAAATAAATAATACACTTTCTTGATGATAATTTGAAACCATTAAGTAGAGGCCACTTAATCCTTTTTTGGAGGCTGTTGGAGCCCAAGCAAATTAACATAATTGTGAAAAGCAGATAGTAGAAAAACTTATTTATATCTTGGAAGCAAAAAAGACTACAAATGTAGCTATAACAGTACACATCAAAAGTAATATCCCCATCACTCTTCCATAAAAGACCTGGAATGAATCAATCAGCTGAAGTTTATTTTAACTGCTTGCTCCCAGCTGAGGCATGGAGGGGCTGTTTGTCACTGCACAGTGACATTGTATGTCTTTGTTAAAATAGCAACTGAACTTTCCTGCTCACTGTCTCTTTTACATCCTATCATCTTCTTGCTCCCTCCTGATTCTCAAAACATGACATATGCTCAGACCAGCCAGAGCTGGTAATTTGGAGGCAGGCAGGGAGGGATGGAATCTTGCTTGGGAGCTGTGAATTGGGCCTTCAGAGAGTGTGACAGCACTGAAAATGGGCAGAAGGAGAGATCAAATAGTGAGCACTGAGGCCCCTTGCTCCACAAATACACAGAACAGAAGTGCCAGTGTGCTACATGGAGTAAAAGCCAAGTCAACGATAAAGACATAAAGTAAGTAATAAGGAGAAGAGAAATTGATGGATGCAGCAATAGCTCATCCTACATTTATATTTAATGCCAGTTGAAAGTGTGCATGGGATCTAATGAATTGCAGGCAAATGAATGTTGTGTGCCCAGTAAAACTGAAAGGTTTAAATTATGCAGGACATGTCATCCTGTTGCCAAATATTTAACATCATTCCTGCAGAGTAGAGACAGCTTAGGGATCCTTATTTAAACATTAGTAATCAAATCCTTTTCTCATCATGGGAAACGCTTTTGCATAATTTGTGCCTGCCACATCCAGAACTCGCACAATAACTAATTTGCAAAGAGACAGCCTAGTGTTGGTTGACAAAACTTAGTGCTCCAGTAACAATTTGTGCTGTACCATAATTGTGTGAGTAAAAATAGGTCTGTCTGGATCATCACTTGCTGATTATAATTGTTGTCTATGCACGTATATTTTACAGTGACTTATGATTATTTCTTGTCCTGGAATTGAGAAAGAACATCTCTGCTACAGAAAACTATCCATTTTCATTCAGAAAGAAAAATGTTAGATATTCAGGTTTTTTTCTATGAGATGCAAGTCACCCAGTGTTCCTCATAGCTCTTCTGAAAGTAATGCTCTTGGCATAAACTGGCTGATCTCTCTAATGAGTATAAATTGTTCCTGCTTGAAATGAATTTTATTTCAAATTCAGTATCTTTGAAAATTTATGGAGTAGTCTGTAGGGTTGTTTTCCTTCTGTAGAATGCACAGTAAGAGCCAGTCCAGCACAATGTACACTTATAAGAATTATTCATTATTTTAGTCTTATTCCAGCCCCATTTTGATGACCTAAAAGGTGGTGGTACACTCTGACCTCTTTTGTGTTTTGCCCAACTAAGTACATTTGGGTGCTGATGGCTTAATAATCATGAGAAAATAAAGGATAAGGAGCTGCAGTGAAAACAGTAGGCAGGCAGTAGCTGTGTTAGTAGTAGATGAAGTTTCAATAGGAATTACAAGTGAGAAGAGCAGAATTTGTAATAAAGATCCACTGCGCAGAGCAAGTACTGAACTCACGCCTACATATTTCAAGCTTGTTTCTGCAGTGCTTGGAATTCCATAATGTTAATGCTGACCTTTACTTTGGGGGAGACACAAAGGGGAGGAGGATGTGTCTTGCTGTATTTTGAGGGCACAGCATTTTCAAGTGTGGTGGGAAGCTTTAGGAATCAACAGAAAGAGACTAATTAGTCTTTTTATAAAGTCTATTATGTGTATTGGATTCCAGAATTAAATCATCACCAATTTTTTGACACATTATTTTGACGTTAGTTAAAATTTAGAATGGAAATAACTGATAATAGGAACACGCAGATAAAAACTATCATAGGAGTTTTGTGTTTCTTTCAGCTCCTGGAGAGGATAAGAAATATACATGTATAAAAGATGGATTCAAGTTATGAAAATATTGTTGAAGGAAAATGTGCATCTGAAGAAATAAAATCTGGATTGATTTCTGCTCCTTTTTTGTCTAGTAGAAAAGCATAAGCTATCAGTATAACTTGTGTACTTTGCTGTATGGGAACTGCTGGGTTAGGGCCTGAACCTGTGATTGAGCACCTGGCGAAGGGGCACAGCCAGTCCCGTGAGCACAGGTGGAAGCAATTCACACTGGGTGGAATCAGGTTCCACTTCTCCCTAACCTCATTTAGGGGCAGGCAGCTGCAAGGGAAGCACTTCTACTTGGGGACTGCCTCTTTTGGAATACTCGGTCAGCCCTGATCTTTAGAATGGGGTAAGCAATTCCTTCTTTATTACCAGTTTGTGACTTTTGTTTTTCTTGGGTGGTCCAAAACGAGTTTAAAGTTGCTATATCTGCTGTTACATATCATTATGGTTGCTAATACAGAGAATTGTAGAGAATGTTGTGCAGTATCTTGTATAAAATGTTGCATACTATTTAAAGAATATAAAATTAAAATAGATGTAGATCAGTCATTTCATGGGATGTAGCCTGCTGACTTCTGATAGTTCTGCTTCAGGGATTACTTGAGCTAATGGCAGCAGCAGCAGCAACCAAACACCCACTGTGTCTGTCCTCAGTTAAATTCTATAAACCTTTTTTTTTTTTCTAATCTATTTATCATTTTGACCCTCTAATCATTGAATACCTATTGGAAATTTAAAGTTGAGAAGTTATTCTCATTTCCTTTTCTGTTGTTAATGTTGATGTAAGTATTACATTGTTTTTGATTCAAGGATTTCTCTGCCTTGTTTGATTCCTCACTTGTTTTGTGAAGGGCAATTATATATAAATGCAATGTTCTCTTTCAGCTTTGAAGAAATTGCCTTTGGGTCAGTGACTAGATCCCCTTTCCTTTCTACCATCTTGTTCTTTGCACACTATGGCTGATATATTTCCCCTCATCTGCTTTCTGTACCTCATTTTTTTACAGTTGTTTTTCATTGCTGTCATTATTTCCCATTCACGGCTTTGATCTTTCCATTTTTCTTTCTCATCCTGTTCATTTTGACAACTTTCCTCTTGTCCTGCCATAATTCCAGACTTAGTTAGTTCACATCATGTTTGATAAAGGGGAATCAAGCCTGTTAAATCTTATTTCCCAATTCGTTGGCTCTAATTTGCTATGGAAGAAGTGACTGCTGCAGTTTTTCTCAGAACTTTCCTCTGTAATCTACCTCCTTGGCAGTGCTTTCAGCCCTACATGTTAAGGCTGGCATTTGCACAAATGCCTCATGAATGAGGTGGAAGGTTCTCACCCAGCTGAGCCGTGAAGCCCCAGATAATTAATTTGCTCAATTACTGGCTGTCTACAAACCTGGAAAAGTGGGGTTTGAGAAGTAGCCTTTCTTACCTCTAGGCAGCGCAGATGTACTTGAGGCTTAATCAAATTCTAACTATCAGGTTCTATCTGAGGTAACACTCTGCCCAAATGCACAAAAAAATAAAATGCAGAAAACAAATGAGATCCAGCAGAGATCAGAAAGCAGGAAATGAACAATTTCAAAAAAAAACAACGCAAGCAAACAAACAAAAAACCCAAGAAAGGACTTCTGGTCTTTTCTGGTGAAAATTCAGTCCATTTAAACAGGATCATTCTGGATTTGCAGATTGTGGTGGGAATTCAGGTCCAAGGGCTATCTGCTAGTAACAAAAGCAGAGCTAAAGCTTCTGATGGTTTGCACATATTTCTTAATGTCACTTAAAGTGCATCCAGTGTTCACTGGAATATTTTATTTTTCTTTCTTAAGAGATAGAAAGCATTATAAATGGAGCTCAAGCTCCCACTGTGGAAAAGAACAGCTTTCATTTACTGGTAATGAGAGTAGAACGGAGCCCATTCTACTTAATGGGTGTGAAATTTGCTCATTTGATGTGACACTAGTGCATTTTTTAGAGAGCATAAGAAAATATCTAGTTGGGAGGGACTACAAAGATAGTAGTGGTCAATGCAAGATTCTTGGAACAAAGAAACTTGCCTTGTGTTTGAAAAGTGCTTCAGCACATGACACTACTAACTGAAGAACCTCACAGTTTGACCCTTAGCTTGAAACAAAACCATTAATTGGTTATAATGTGATGTTGATAGAGAGGCTAGAAGATTGAAGAGAGATGAAGAATTTTGATTGGGATCATCAGGTGTTTTACTTCTGCTCTTGTTTTTAATAATGAATATTTTTCTTTGAGTGAACCGTTTTGAATTCTCAAATTTTTGTTCTAATTTTCTTTTGGAAATAGTCTTGTGAGTAGAAGGTTGTTTTAAAAGCTCTTCTCAAAGCAGTGAGTTGTTTTCTATGAAGACTGCTCTCATCTTCTCATTTCTGTCATCACCAAACAGTCTTGATCAATTTCAGAGTCACTTTAGTACTAAAACACACCACTAATGTGGGGAGAGATTTTTGGGTAGACCTCCTCCTGATTTTACTAGTGGTCCTGGGTTAGGAAGAAACTCACTACAGATCTTCAACTGTGTTTTCAGTGCTGGAGGATGAAGGCTGCTCACAGGTGTTCTCCTGCAGCAAATGACCAACAGTTTCCTTCAGGTGTGTTGCTTCAGTTGCTGAATAGGAAAGAGCAGAAAAAGCCTTCTTTTTCATAAAAACTTCTGTGTTTCTCAAGTCTGATATGCTCTCCTGTCCTCCTAAATGCTGTAGTTCTTTAAAACATGGCATAGCTGATTCAGTAGTGCAGTTGTGTACGTGAGTGCAGAAAAATGATCTGCACTCTTAGAGAAGCTGTAAGTCTTTGGGGTAAATGGGACTGGTCACATCTGGAACCCAGCACATCAGTCTGAAGGAGAGAAAGTGTTCAAGTGGATTATATTCACTTTTTTGTGTGTGTTCTAATATTCAGTCATGACTCAAATAATTTTGGAACAGGTATTTCTACCTTTTGGGCAAATAAATATCCATTCCTCAACCTGTCAGACTTAGTTTTGAAATTGCATAGTATTGTTGCTTTGCCTGGGACTATGAGCAGCAGAAGATATTAAATTCTATTTAATTATGTGCATATATACATATTGTGCATTTCACCCCAAACCTAGGCATGTATCAGCATGTATCAGAAAAAGGCAGGAATATCAGTTTACCACAAACAGCACTGAGGCAAAAGTGCCTTTTAATTCAGTGAGTCACTTGCTTTTGACTTTAAAGAGCCTGCTGTGGCCCTGCATTTCTTTGACCTCGGGTATTTTCTTATTTTTATTATGGCTGCATTTTCCCATTATAGAGGTTCTCTCAATGTTTTTTTTTTTTTTTAGCTTTCTGAGTGCTGTTTAATGCAGTGAGATTTCTGGGACTGTAACTTGGGTGCTGCAATTGCCTGTTACCGGAAAGATGAAGAAACCTGGAAGAGTTTGCAGGGTTCCTATAGATCAAGTACCGTACATTCAACTAATAAACCAATTATTCTGCATTTATAAAATAATCCCACTTATAAAGTATTGTTAAGCACAAATGTCCTGAGTGTCTGTTTGCCCATGTGCTTCCATGCTAGCAAGATGAAGTGCCAAGGTCATGCTAACCATCCCTGGAGGTTTGCATGAAAAGGACAGATTTAGCACTGAGCAATAAGATTTAGAGGTCGTGGTGGAGAGGGGTTGATTGTTGGACTAGCTGACCTTAGTGGTCTTCTCCAACCGTAATGATTGGATAATTCTAAGGACGTGTGGAGACAAGTATGTTTTGGGGTGTGGTGCTAAGGAAACCTGTGCTTGTGAAGAAACCAGCCGGAAACAGCTGGCTTAGGACTGTTTGTCTCTTGGCTGCCAATGCTACTGAAAAGGGAACAGAAGCTCTAAGTAGCTGGTTTAATTTTTTTTTTACGGAACCATGTATTGCTTCCTATAAACAAAGGAATAAAATTGAAAGCTTTTTTAAGAAGAACTGAAAAGAGAATGAGGGGAAGTATCTTGGTTTTGAGAGGACTGCGTGTGTCAGGGCCATCAGGTGCCTGAGGAGAAGCTGTGTCTGCTTGCAGGAGGTTTTGCTCTTTTGGTGTCTGGACCTTTAGCTCTTAGGCTTGCTTCTGCTGTGAAAAATCTCTTCTGAGTTAACTCAGAATGAGAAGAAATGCTAGTTTTGACATAAAAATGCTTTAAGGATTAAATCTTATCTGCTTAGCTCAGGATTAAATATTCGTCTTAGTCTTAATTTGTTGAGAATATTGCCCACAGCTCTTGTTTGTTTTTTTCTATGCTGAAGGTGCTGTTTGTAATGTGTAAATGCATAAATGGGAAGAACACGTTTGAAGCTCAGTGACTTCGAATACGGTTTTTCAGGCAGAGTAAGTATACATTGAAAACATAAAGGATCTTCTGAATATTCTGGAAGGTCTCCAGAGACTATAAATAGATGATGTGCAAAATGAATGTCCTAAGGCAAAGTAACCTCAACCATACTGAGTCTCATAGCTCTTGTCGCTCATGTTATGGCTCATGCTTCACAGCTGAAGTCTTGGCCAGCATCATTGGGATTGAAATTATTCCAACAGAGTTAGGCATGTAAGGTACAAAATGAATTGTGGCTGAGGTGTGTGCAGCACTTGCATTCTTCCTATGTTGTAAAAACGGTGTGGTTTTAAAGGCAGCATAATCTCAAGTCACAGCAAAGGAATTTTATTATTGTACATCTGTGAACAGGGTGTTTAATGTTTGACGTGTTTATTAAAAAAACTGAACACAGCACATTATCCATCTGCTGTGATTACTGTGTAGGTAGGCAGTTGGGGCTTTGAACATGAAAAATCTCTGGGCTTTTGTGCAATCCATGGCTGCAGCCTCCAAAAACGTCCTCAGTAATATATCTGCACAGTGAGGCTTCTACTGTACTTCAAGGTTTTGGCTCTTCCCTCCTCCCTAATTAAATGAAACCATTTGACATCTTGACCTGACCTTGTTTGATAAAGTCTCTTGTGTCTGTCAAATTTGCTATGTGCTCTGGAATATCAATTATCATGAAGAATCGGGTGAGTTCATTTATGCAGGAAAACTGTAGTTGGCTTTCAGGATTAGGAGTAGATTTGGGCTGATGACAATCTTGGCTGCTGGTTCAGCCAAGTCTTTTCCAAGTCTTTTCCCATTTATGATCTCTGGGATTCAACTCCTTTAATTTCTGGAAGTATTATATTTCAGAAAAAATTAGTTATCTTAGCCTGCCCAGTGTCATTTCCAAGGAATGTGAAGAGCTGAATTCCTTCCTTTGCACTGACCTTCTTCCTGCTTTATTCTGACATACCTACTGCTTTATCTTGATTCTCTGTCTTTAGAATTTTATAATAGAGCACAGAACAGGAAATGTTTCAGCTTGAAGATACATATATAATTTTTCTGAATTACTTTATTTTTACCCTCTTGCTATGCACTATACCTACGTGTTGAAATACCAGACCTACCAATGCACAACACCTTTGTAGTTGTCTTATTCCTATCGCATCAAACTAGTGCTAGGCAGTATCAAAGATTCACATCAAAACTTCTGAAATTCTCAGGTTTTAGGTAGATAAAACAGAAGTAAGAGGTAAAGTCTGCAAGAAGATTAATGAGATTAATAATTTAGTAGTCCAGAATGAAGACTGTTCCTCTGACTATCATCCATCATTTCTATAGCCTCAGGCAATGAAGATACTTCAAGCTTGATTCTAATTCTACTGAGTGTATTCAGTTTCCCATGTAGCTTAAGATCATTACTAGTTTCATTAATTCATTGTGACTAAAAAGTAGAAGTTGTAAAAAAAAAAAAAAAAAATACAAAAAAAAATCTAGATTGAAATTTTTGTTTTCAGCTGTTGGGCTCCATCTCATAGCAGTTGAGCTATCACTCAAATAATTTTGCTGGTCTTTTTTTAGTCTTGTTCATATGCAACTGTGAAGAAAGAAGTCCATATTTTCTCTTGTATCTGTGACTTTTCATTATTTTCAAGTGCTGTTATATTTTCTTTGACTTTTTTTTGATGATTTGTTGACAAATATTTATCTTTATTACTTCTTTTGCCTGTATTTAAATTCTGTAATAGGTTAAAGTGTTGAGAATGAAGTTAACTTACAGTATCCCACTCTGAAGTCCTGTAGCAACCTTACCTTCATATTTCTTTGGGTTACACGACAGTAAATATATGTACCTCAGTGTTGAGAACCAAGTGAAGAATAGCCTGTGATTTGGACTTAGTTTTTCACTTCAAAGTTAAGCCACTTTATAATCAAATAGTGTTTTATTTTTATTGTTTCTTTGTAATAAAATAAACCAATGAATTCTGCATATAGCCATGGTCAGGGCTTAATGACTTTCTCCCTTAGTTGTTACAGTTCTGAGCTTTTATTAAAATACTCTATCAAACTTTGAGAGACCTTTCGTAAAGCAAAATTGTTCAAAGATCCTTAATGAATTGTCTGTCTTCCTTCTGAAAACGTGGAAGGAAGTTCGTGATGCTGCTGTAGAACACGAACAGAGTGTGTGTAAGATAATTTACTGTGGTAAATTACTTACTCAAACGGGGAAAACAGTGTATCTTTGTAAGCAAGCAAACATAAAGCATCTCCAGATTCTGCAAGTTGGGTTTGAACTGAAGTTTGTGTTGTAGTGGAGTAATTTCAGGAAATGTGAAGAAATGAAACTTAAGTTTCATCTGTTGAGCTGCCTGAACGTTTACTTACTGTGCTTCAAAGTTTTTTTATTCATAGAATTTTTTTACTATGTCCTCGGGTGATTACACTGTAAAGTTTTCCATTTTCCTGTGAATTATAGAAACTGGTCCTTTTTTTTTTTCCTGTGGAATTATAATAGAAATTAGGGCCTGTTTCTGTGAAAGTAGAAAAAAATAGGGATTTGTTGAAAATAAGTTAGGTGATAGTATTAAAGAGGGAAAAGCTGGCTTGGAAAATCTCCTTTTAGATAGTCACCAAAATGTTTTGACTGCTGATTCTAACGTGATTGTATACAATGTATTTCTCTTCACACAATTTTTAAGTAGTCCATCTTTTGATATCTTTTAATAAGTCTGGTTGTGCAATGATTTCCTTGTAGGATGAGTATCTTCCTGCACATCTGCCTTTGTACTCCTTCAGGATGTGGGATGAAACAATTTTATTCAGTCATTGGCTCCAAAGAGATTTTGGACTAAACTTAAAATTTGTATGAACCTCCTACATTTGAAAAGTTGTCTAGAATATTTATGAAATCATTTTGTCATATATAAAATGATGTGGTGACATTGTGTGCAGTAAAACTGGCTGGTGTCAGAAAATACCCACTTCTAATCAGTGTGTTCACAAATAATTTGCATCTCTTGTACTTTGAAAGCCCTCATCCTGTGGTGTATAAATTAGTGTATTTGTTTATGCATGCTTATATAGTAATAGGAATATGATTGCATTTTGAAAGGTTGTTGCAGTTTGTGGTTTTTCATTTCACTGCCTGATGGTACAATCTTTGGAGATAAGACTCTAATTTTGCATTTCAATAGTGTCGCTTTGTTCATTAGATCATCTCCCCTTTCATCCAAGTCTCTAAAACTGATTTCAAGTGAATTGCTGTTACTTTAATTTACAGACAGGGAAGCTAAGGTGCTGTGAAGGAGTTGTGTGAGATCACAAAGTGGATGGGTGGCAGGGTTGGCATATGCCACTCTCTTGATTGCCATTACTCTCTTCCACCAGTTAGATGTACTCTTCTATAACAACTCACTATGCTGACCGAAAAGAAGCAGTTACTAATGGAGTAGCATTTTAGTTTCACAAAAAGCTAATGTCTTAGCTGAGGGAGAATGTGTTCATAACTAAACTAATGGAGACATTGTATAGGTGGCTTGCTATTAATTCTGTTAGGTACAATTTAATTTCTCCTTGAGCAATGACAAATTTTTTAGTGTTTTACTAGCGCTGTATAACCATAATCATTTTCAGACATGTTGGGACATGATAAGACACTACCTTTACTTGTCCAAAATTCTTTACATTATATCATACATGTATGTGCCTTGGACCCGTTTCTCTTACACTTCATTATTTCCAAACCAGAATAGCATGAAAGGCGATGTAAGACATTTATCTCTATTATTCTTAAAGTACGGTGCATTAATGCCTCTATAACCCATGCTATTACATGAACTGAAGCAGTGAGGGAGAGACCATCTGAGTGCTGGAAATAAGAATATCGCCTTTGTATATTATTTATCTTCTGTGGCTGATGAGTTGTTAGTCATACTCTAAGATATGTATCATCTGGAAATCATTCTGTTGAATAATTTCTTCTATTAGCAAGGCACTGTAAAAGGGCTGAATCTATACTCAAGATCAAGCAGTATGTTTCTGGTTGCAACACACTGGATAGTAAGGTTCAGATGATGCTGCAATAAACAAGCTTGCTACCTTGTGCTAGGTCATGAGTTACTGAAATCAGCAGAATTTTAGTATGTTCACTCTGTTTTTTTAATTATTTTACAGAAAGTTATTTATCCTCAAATGTTCATCCTTTAGTTTGATTAAAGCATACAGAAATTGTGTGAACAATGGTGGCATATTCTGCCAGCAGAAAAAATAGTTTTTTGTCTATGAGAGTACTACCCTTTTATCGCATCTTTTAAAATCCCATTTTCACATTATGTGAATACCAGACTCTTCATTCCTCTACTGAATAGTAGTGGCAGGACACAGTGGAATGGGAAATCAACAATCCTTTTCAGTGCTATGGGTAAAATAATTGTTAATCCCTGCTAGGGGTTTTGCCGATGTGCTATAGGAAAGAGAAGAAAAAATATATTTGCAAAACAAACAAAATCTCCTTTTTAAATCATGGTTTGTATAGAGGTTGAGGTACTATCAATCAGAATAAAACTGGGCTTAAAAAGGATTCACCTGCAGAATTCTGCAGACTGTCTGCAATCTCTAGCAAAAACCACCTCATGCTTTTCAGTACTTTCTTTATATACATGCAGATTCTGGCGTTATAACATGTGCAACTGAGGTTATTAAGTGTGCATTCACATCAATGTGAGATTAAAATCTGACATTAAGTTGTCTAATGATACGTACTCATCACACTTCTCTAGGTATTCCCTTCCTGTTCTGAAGTTCTCTTCAGTATCATCTATTCTACCTGTTATTAGTTGTACTTCCATCAATTGTTGCAGTAAACAAGGTCTCTCCAACTTAATTTCTGTGGAAAGAGTTTAAACTAGTCTTAAGCTGCTTGTTTGTGAGCATCTCTTGCACTTCTGTTCAGATCAAATCCCCAAATAAAAATCCATGTAAGGGAAACAATAAAGTTGGTTTCCTATGTTGCATTTACCAGCTATGTGAGAAAGAAAAGGAAAAGCTTTCAAATTTGCTAGGCTGACAGTTGCTTGCAGTGGAGGTCAGAGCCTTCCAGTGATCTGCCAGCTTCCAATAGCTGTTCAAAGTGCTGCAAAGAGTGCCAGCTGAGTGTCCATTTAACAGTAAATGCTAGTCTTATTCTTGCTCCACTGAACTCAGTATAAAAAAAAAAAATCCTAATGGAATAGGGACAGGCTATGACCTCAATATCCAAATCAAAATTGATCTTTCAGAGCTTCTTTTTTCAGTCCATTGCATTAGATCATATCTATATATAACCCTTAATAACTTCACTGTCCTAGTGTATAATCCAGCTTTGACTGGAGAGCTGAGTAAGAACAGGAACTTGGCTTGCTTTAAGGTTCTGGTGGTTTGACATACGTCTCATGTGTGCGTGCTTCCACAGCACATTTCTGTAGTAAGAAAATCCAAATGCATTACTCCTTTCATGTACTTGCTCCTCTGGTCTGCATTATTTCATGTAGTAAGGCATAGTGTGACACATCCCAGCACAATATAGAGGTATAAAGCAATCATGTGCTGCATTTCAGGTATTTATAGCAGATGTTAACCCCTACCTGCTGGCCTCTTCACTCGGGAGCTGCGTGGAATCTCATTTGTTCTTTGGAGCTCTTGATGCATACTGAGGGAACTGGCTCTCTAGACAAAGGGCTAGGACAAAAGAAGGGATGCTCAAAGTGCAGATCTTCACTGCAGTTGTCATTGTCTTGTATTTTCTGCCTTCCCACATCTGAATGCAGTTAGGAAGAGATATCAGGCATCTGAGTGAGAACAATGCAAAAGATTAGCTATCAGAAGCCTTTTGGGCTGTCTTTAACACCTTTGACACAGCTTTGGTAGTTTGGCCTTTAAATCTTAATCGCGCTGTGGTACTAAGTCCAGGTAAGTCTAGGTGGTAAGTTGTAGTTTTAAAAAATCTGCTTTGTCATCATTTGTATTATGGCCTAGTCCAAAATACAGCAATGTTTCACTCTATTTTAATGATAAATTCTGATTTGATCCAGCCTTACGAGTACAAATTTTCCCTTAGACTTAACAGAGTAGGAAATGCTAGTGACCTTTAGTTTTATATTCCACATTTATATAATGGACTGCCTCTGTTTCTATGTGATTTGCCTGTATGCAAATAATTGCATTCAGTGCCTCTTTCATTGCATTTAGTAACTTATGACTGATAACCCTTACATATATTAAATGGCATTTCTTGCTATCATTATATAAATTGCCTCAGCACTTCTTTGTGCTAGCACTTTTTGGCTGTTTTCTTATTAAGCACTGCTGAGAGCAATTCCTCAAAGAGCAACTATTCTACGTGCTCCAGTAGTGACTGGACCTCACATTGCCAAACGGACATAATTCTTCTTAAACTGTACCAGCTGAATATCTGTCTTGTCATTTTTAGTGTAGTAAGATCATTTCAGAGCACTATTTCTCATATGAGTGTGGGTTTTGCATTGTTTAAGTGGGGTTGGAACTGGATGATTTGAGATTCTTTCCAACCTAAACTATTCTATAACTCTATGAAATGAACTTAACTGTGATTTGAGTTTAGTAATTACCTGGTCTCTGCATTACTGCTTGTTCTCAAGTTTCCTCTAGAGAAGGGTAAAATCAAACTATTTGGATCTTTACAGGCTGGGGGCAAGTAGCAGCTGATGTTCAGAAAGGCCTCACTTAGAAAAATTGTGACATTTGATTAAATTAGTCTACATACATTCAGAACTAAATTTGAGGCTCACTGCTATTGAAAAAGGAACGTTTCTGCAGTCTGGACTTAAATCCTGCACTGTAAAGTGAAAAACCTTTTGGGAGGACTTCATGGAAATATAGTTAGTTTTATGCCATCCTTTTTCCTTTTGAACACATGTACATCTCATTGCTCATGTGTCTTGTTCTGCTCTTCTTATGCTGACTGGGCTTTTTGGATGTCTTTAAAATATAAGCCAGAATTCTACAGATTTCAGTGCAGAAAAGTATTGAAAGACTTAAACTTTCTTTAGAAACAAATGCTTTCTCTGTAATAAATGCTGACATATTGGAACTTTTTTCTTTGAAAGCAAATGAAAAGTTTCCATTATGAAAATACATTAAAAAGCCCAGATGTGGAAAAGTCAGAACCAAATTTCAGTGGCAGAAAATTTCTTATGTGAAGCTAACAGAACCATAGAATGACTTAGGTTAGAAGGGACCTTAAAGATAATAGAGTTTCAACCCCCATGCCATGGTCTGGTTGCCCAGGACCCCATCCAACATGGTTTTGAATGCCTCCAAGGATGGGGCATTCACAACTCCTCTGGGCAGCCTGTGCTGGTGCTTTTCCACTTCATCTAGCTTGAATTAGCATGAAACAATGGCTTTTGTAAATGATGCTGAAGAGAATTAAATACATTTGTAGACTTTGTATATAAATCTTCTACACAAAACAAAGCATTTCAAGATGCTTTGCTGAGACTAAAAGCTGACAATATATAACTTTAAGTTCCATTTTTATATAGGACTGAGAGTGTCTGAGTGTGTACTCTTCTAGGCATAAAAATAGATGTGCAGGTAGACACCAGGGTTGAGCATTCCTTTATCTTTCGACTGTGGAGGACATCTAACACAAACACTTTGTGCTTAATTCCAGTGAATGATGACAAGAATTATCATTCACAGCAGAAGCACAAGAGTTCCCATAGATCATCAACTTGATTTCAAAATGGCTAACAGCATTCTCCTATGTTTTTCATTTGGACGATTTAAACCCTTAAGAATTAAAAGATTTGTGATAAATTTTTTTGTAACTGAAGGGAATCCAGGCAACAAATTCCCATTTAGTAGTGGATATTATTGCAGGTAGAAAAGTAATAATAATTTTCAGGATTTTTTTTATTTATTTAATCAAGTCCTTACCAGTAGGGAAAAGGTCTCATTTTTACACTTCTTTATCTCTTATTCTTTAATAGGTGATTAATTGTTAAATATGCAGCTTATCCCTCCTTAGAAAACAGCTATATGGATTTTATTCACAGGGTAATTCGATTTCCATCAGTATTTTAACTTGAATAGATTCACATTTTTTCCTTGAGAAATAGAAAGGCTTAAAGGAAAGGAAGCTTTGTTATTGATGAATCGGGAAATACCATGCATTTCACTTTGATGGCAGAATTAACTGTAGCCTCATCATGAATATGGATCACAATTTAAATTCATGCTTCAATTTATAAGAAACTCCCATAATTAATGTATTAAAACTAGACGTTTTAGACGTTGGATTCTTTGTGGATGAATGGGGAAGCATGTCAGCTCGTATCTTTATTTCTCGTAAGAGAGAGCATGCAGGTTGTGGAGAAACAGTGTGTTAAACTCCCCAGTTATTTTTTGCTATAAAGAACTTCTAGCTGTTTAATTTCATAAATGTCTACTACTGAAATCTTTAATAGTAATATTAATAGAAGGTGACTTCTACATAGCAAGATGTAGATACCTAAGCAGAATGTGATAAGTGTTGGTGAACACAGCATGGTCAGGACAGTAGATGACATTACTTGTTTGCTTTGGTAATGGAGCCCTGCTGGGCATGTGCATCTGTCATACAAGTTTTTAAATCTGGGTCAGTGTATCAGTACAGCCTTTTTACATCTGGGAGCATTCAAAGAGCACTTCCCTTCCATAAGAAAGGATGCATATGGTGTCATCAGAAATGGCAGGTTAGGATGGGCTCTACAAAATATTCCATCCTTTTTATGCTTGTTCCTAAGAAAGTAATTTTTACTGACAGAGTTCATGTAAGTTTACAACATTTCCAATATCTTTTATTGTATATACATATATTCCTTTTGTAGCACAAAAAAAGATTCTTTCTAACGTGGCAGACTTACTCCAGAAAGAATATTTCCTGCTGATCAAATCTCCTTAAGTTTGAATCAGTCAGGTTGGAGTTAGTTTTAGTGCTCGGTGTGTGTGCCCCCCAATCTGAACAGATAAATTGCAAGCAATACTAAGCAGAACTGGTGTCGTGCCGTCACAGTCTGTGGCGCTGCAAACTTTGAAAGAGGTAAAACTCAGGGGAGATCTCAATTTGAAAAGTCATATAATCTTGGAAGAAGGAAAAAAACCTCGTCCTATAAAAAAAAAAAGGAAAAAAAAGGAAAAAAGAAACCCTATCGAAAATCTCTGGTGTTTTGTTCTAGAAAATATTCCTCTTTCAGCAGGAATGAGGGAAGGGAAACAGTTTTTACTCTTGTACTCCAAAGATTCTGTGCTTGTAGATTAAAATGTGATTGATTTCTTAATATTTCATTTGCCAGTGTGTTTGACAGATGTGGTCAGATTCACATCGTGTCTCCTTGAGCGCTTTATTCTATGAGCACTTATCAGCAGTTGCAGTCTGAAAAATGTATTAGGTGTGTCTGTTAATGCTCTGACAGGTAATAAGTTCTTGGTTGGTTCAGGAGCTAGGAGTATTTGTTCATGTTTGAAGATTAATAATAGCTTTAAGTTTGTCATTTAAAGGGGAAAGGAATCTTCCCCTCAGCTTATTACAACCTCCAAACATAATTCTCTCTTTGGTGTGTTACAGTTCTAAACTTCTATGTTAAAGTGTAATTTTAAAGAGTATTTAGACTAGCAACTCCTGATCTTGGAAACTCACAGCTACTGCTGAAAACTTTAATAACTGAATCAGTTGAACTTAAATTTAGCAGCTGATTGTGATGCAAGTAGTGTCTGTGTGGAGATGTGGCACTGAAAGACATAATCAGTGGCTGTGGTAGGGATAGGTTGATGGTTGGACTTGATGTTCTTAGTGGTCTTTTCCAGCCCTAATGATGCTATGACTCTATTGGGCACAAATAACTTTGCTTCCTTCATGTAATTTCTGAGGTAGTGTACGTGCATGTGCTTGCTTTCCCTGTGACACAGAGCTACAGGTCTGTGGATATTTTTTATAATTCATTAACACTTTTTAAAGGAGAGTATCAACTCAAGAACATCAATATTAAGGGCTTGGTGTAAAATTAGGTACTTGAGCAAGAGGAGTTTACATCTTCTCCAGAAGCTGCTATATGAGGAAAAGCCTATTAGTTTTTAACCTATTATAAACAGATCTGTAGAGGTTTAGGTTTTCTTCCTCTCAACAGTTTGTACCAAACAAATTGTTTGTCTATACTCTTTCTTACAGTTTACAGTGAAACCTCAAGAAACAGACTGAATTTGGAAAAGCATGGATAGGAGTTTGAACGTTCATAAAATCAAGAGAGAATCTTTGATAATAGTGATACAAAGTTAAATTGATCTCTTTTTGTGAAAGTGATCACCCTTATGATTGGTCATGGCTTAGCAGACCAATTTGAAATATCAATGTTAAGTGATCAGACATAGGATATCTGAGTCTCATTCTGGCGTCTTTCCACTGAATTACGCATTATGCATTCATTCTTTGCTTTTTTTATATTTCATTTTAGTCAGCAATGAACATAATAAAATCATTTTAATAGAATTATTTTAATAGAAGTCTGCAGATGCAATGTATTTGAGAACAAGTTGTACCCAATACAAGGTAAATTAATTGAGAAACCTATTGCTCCCTAGGACCAGACCTTATAATATTTAGTGTCTGTCTCTAACTCACAGCTCATAAACAGCTCCATGCACTTCCAAGAGTGGGGTCTGTGAGCCAGTTTCCCTTGAGCTATTTCTGACTAGAGGAGATGGAGCAGCTTTGGAAATGTGATGAAAGCTTTTGACTATTTACAGACTATGATCAAATGGAGGAACATGAGTTTAATGGAGCATTTGATTTGAATATAAAGTAGGTAGATTCTTTCCATCAGCCATCTATTCCTCTTCAAAAACTTTTCAGTTAATTTTTAGTGTCATCTGCTTGCTTCCCCATTCTCCTGTTTGTGATGGCTCAACAGATGCGCATCCTTTCTAAACATCCATCTCCTGATTTCTGCCTCTTTATGTCCTTTTTTTTTCTTCTTATTTCTTCTCTGCTCTCTTTTAAACTCTTTGTGCTGTCTTAGTCTTCAAAACTGCTGTCATGTTTCTTTTCTTTATCCACTACTGCTCCCATCTTTTGTTAGAATTCCTGAACAAAACTAGTGGAATTGGCTTAACTCACCTCTGTTAACTGAAGCAGCTTTAAAGTTGTTTACTCCATATTCATTGACAGGAGTAGATTATTAAACACAAAGTTGCAATTCTAGATGCCTTTTAATCACAAACCTGAAATCTTCTGACATCTAACAGTGTACTTGTGTATTAAATTACATTATTCACGCTTAATTTCATTCCCCAAGTCAATTTTTCTTATGGTTGTAAACCATTCATTTCATTGTCACTTGTTCTTTTTTCCTGGGGTTCCTCATTTCAGGAATCTGCTGCGCCTAAAAAAACTGTTCCCAGTGTTTTAGCATTGGCTGTTGCCTTGGTAATCCCATTGCAAGGTTACCTCATGATTATGTTAGAGACTTGCCTTGTTCGTACTGTGTTGCTTCTGCTATGTTTGATGGCAACTAGGGAATTTTCTTTTGTTCTCTGCTTTGCCATTTACTTCAGAAGAGTTTTTGAGGTCAGCGATAGCAACAAAAATAATGAAGTTCTGAGTTGGGATCTTCCTATTTCCCAGTCCATTTTTCTAAAATTAAATGACAGGGAAAGAGAAAGCCCTACTTCCTTTTGCAGTGTGGATTTAAAGTTTGAAATTAAAAGTAATACAGTGGGCTTGTGCTACGAATCCTGAACTAGTAGAAGAGGTGTTCTTATAGGACTATGTGCACTGTAGACGTTGAAAAGCAAGCAAAATTTTTTCACCCTGAAATGTTTTTCATCACCTTCAGTATCCTTATGTCAAGGAACATCAGTACAGAACTCTCAGGTTATGCCTTCCTATTTATGTATTTAACTATCTTTCAACTTCCTATAAGCATTCTGCTTGTGTGGATTAATAGAAAATAATTGGTTGACCTTTATGCTTATATCCATAACCTCATTTCCACTCAGAGTGTTGGATCTTGGCTGAAGTGGAGGTCCAGTTTGCAGTTCAAGGTGGCTTTGTATTCTGCATTTCACCACGTGTTTTGTTTTTTTTTTGTCAAAGGCTACACTGAACCTGGTGGACATTAATCATTTTTTCTCATGCTAGTAGAGATGGAGAGGATCTTGAGAGAAGTCTCCTTTGAAACTTCAATTTTCTTGTCTTTCTGTCACATTTTCTTAAAGTTGTTCCATTTGTTCCATTCTTCCATGTATATATAAACCCTAGAGAAACAAAATATGGGTCTGATTTATAGTATGCAGAAGTGATCTTAGTTGTGTCACATTGTGCATGACACAGCCTGATGCTTTCTGGAATTAAAATTACCATCAGTAGACATTCAAAGCAATTGGGTTCTCTGACGAGCTTATGTCCTGAAGGAATTATACTAAATACGTGAGTTAAGTATAAGCCAAAGTAGTCATTGAACCTAACCTGCAGGAGAAAAAGGATATGAGTAAGGCTCCTAATTTGTACAGTTCTACAAATGATAGAAGAAGCCTAATATGACTCATAACAAAATGAGTTATGACTTCAGGAATTGACTAAAAGCTATGGCTCAGTCCCAGAGGTTTCAGCTTTCCCATCTCTGCATATCTTCTCTTCTAAACCATCCTTAATCTTTTAGCATTAGTGATAGAAAACTAAACTGTACTATTCTGTGGTTTCAGAATGGAATGTACTTAATGCCTTCACATGTGATCTTTGGGATGGAAGAAAATGTACCTTTTTGTGGAGGAAAAAAAAAAAGTTGTTTAGCTTTGGTAATACAGTCAATATTAAAGACTACCGTTTTTAAATTCTGATCAAATTAAATGTTAATGTGGATTGGTTTTGACTTACAATGTTGTGTTCATGTATCTACTCAGCTTTTTAAATGTTTTGTCACACAAAATTCAATAAGCACTATTTTTTTTATTTTTATATTTAAAATATGCTTTTGCATGTAACTACTTTTATTCAAAAAGTTACAACCTTATTTTTCTGCATTATTTTTCTATTCTCAGTCTGAAAGAGGATCAGATGTAATGTAGTTGTCACATAGGCTGGGATTACATGGAGCCCTCCAATACTGGAATGTGCAATAACAGAATGAGACAGTGGGATATACATTTGTTCCCTCTCTTGAAAAAGTTAGTGTTTATGCTTGTGCATCATGACTCGCTCCTAGAAAAATTTGAAAGGAAGAATATTCCATACATTAGCATTGGCTGTGAGGATGAAACATTAATCCCTTTTTCCCCCCTTTCTTTAAGCAGGAGATGTATTTATTTCGTTTCAGGGACTGTTTTTGTTTTGTTTTATATGTTAACTTGAGTCATAACTGTCAAACAAACAGGCAGTTCTTTCCTCCTGGTGTTTGAAATAATTGACTTTGCTAAAATGAATATTCAGAGGTGGTGTTACTGAAAGTTCAGCTCAGTTACAGGGCTAAAGCAACACACTGAGGCAAAAAGTTAACTGGGGTTTATGGGTCATATTTTCAGTCTCTCCCTCACTTTAGCATGAGCACAGTATCAGAGAGTTGGGCACTATTTAATAACTATCTAATACATTTCTTTTACTTGAGGTTTCTGTTTGAGAATTCTGAACAACTCCTTTCTCCAAGGTCAGGGCTCAACCCTTTGCAGTGAGCTTAGAGCGAAATCTGTTTTGTGGAAATCTGTGGCTCTTGCAAATCTAATGCCCGATTTTTATTTTACGTGCTTTAATTCCTTTCTTAGAGCCAGATTTCACCTGTAATGATGTTTATCTCTTATGTAATTAGGGAATACACTGTGGACAGGAAAATGTAGCCTTGTTCTAGTAATCTCTCCCAGAAGTTAACACTTCACTTCAATGGCAAGGTGTATACCCTCCAGAGATGAGGGCTGTTGGGGCTGGAGTTTTGGCACCTAATGGAATTATTTAAACTGAACAGATCAAAGGGTAGAAACTGAGCAAAGAGATTCTGCTATTAAACAGCTGATGGATTGCCTCATTCGCCTACAAAAAAGCAGGCCTTCAGTGAGCACCACTGGGAAGTCGTTCCAGTACAGTGTGAAAATCCAACAGAATTACTGAATGAATGGCCCTTTTACAGTCGTGGGATCTGGAAAAAAAGAAGTCTACAGCTGTGCAGCCAGGAACTTCTCTGTATAGCAGTAAAAAAACACAGGACAATTCAGGGCACTGTTCCATGCCAGGCTTAATCCAGTGGACTGGCACCCATATATCTTGCCTCCAAACAAATTAGTTTCCCGTTGGATTGGTGAGTCACATTCCATAGGCGCAATGAATGCGTCTACGAAGGACGTGTCAACGGAGTTGAGAGTGGAAACAGAATTAAACCATCACTTTTAGCAGCTACATGCAGTTTGATGAAATTAAGCACAACATGAAACTGTGCCTTCAGAGAGCTTGGGTAAACTGGAGATAAATTAGAAAAAAATAATTGGAAGTTCCTTGCTGTGAGGAGTAAATAGTACAGTGCACTTTTGAGGTACCTATACTAAGGAGAGCAATGTTTGAGTGTGTTCTTGTGAAGAATTAATTCTCTCAAAAATGAGAATTTATCTGTATCAGACTTAGTTATTTCTAGTTGGATTTTGTATTTTTTTTTTTTTTTGCAAATATCTGAACTGTTTGGGCACTTTACTTTTCATTTCCTGTCTGCTCGGGCTGACCATGACATACATCTGCTGCAGCTGCTTCTGAACATTCTCAGTTTGATTTTACAGAAGGTGAACGTTAACCCACTCCAGTAGTAAACAAGCTGAAGCACCAGCTCAGGCAATCTTTTAATGTCAAATCTGCTTCATCTTCTTCATTCGTTCCCTTTCCCAACTGTTCTTGCTGCCTGAAAGACCATCGCTGTTCAGTTTGTGTGCCATGTTTTCCTCGTGGCACTCTGGGGTAGCAGAGTTCTGTATAATTCTGCTTTTTCCGTGCAGAGGGACAGTGCAATCTATTTGAGCCCTCCATCCATCTGGTGCAGCACGCACAGTATTTGACATTGGGGCAGGTTTGTAAGTAGAGCGCTGAGAGCAATTAACATTTGCATTAAAGCTACCTGTGGATAACAACAGGTGATTACCCTATTTAACAGCTGTTAAGTGGTGTTATTTGCCAGCTATAGACCACAGACCGAGTGAATTGTATGCATACAAATGGGAGTTACTGTGCATACAAATAGACGACATTAATTAAATAATATATTTCTTAAATTACACTTGTGATACCTAGGTGTTGGGTCAAAACAGGTAACTGGTAGCAAACGGGAGGTTTTACAATGTAGGGCTCAACATCATTAAGGTTAAAAAGCGTTAGAATGAGATTCTAGAAGAAAAAAAAAAAAGGTGCTATTTACACTGATTCAGCCTCTGGCAAACAGAAAATAGTAAGAATCTAAAGCACGTAAGATTCTATTCTCCTATTTCAGTTCTATTTCCAACAAGGCTTAATCAACCTCTGTACTCTCTGGAAAGTACGCGGTGCCCGTGCAGTATGTGCCTGCTTGCTCGTCGCATATGCGGAGAAGCTCTCTGCGAACTCGCTCCCTTCTGCGCTGGGATGGATGAATGTCTTTTTGGAACATTTGCTTAGCAGATGGCTGTGCAACAACCTCTTAAATCCATGTGGGGTCTGTCCCGCGGTTGTGCTGCCTGTATCGTTGCAGAGTATCTGAGGCTGCCTGCACCTTTTCCAGCAAACACTCTTGTTCGCTGAAAAATTTTCCTGCTATTCTCTCCTCCAAGGGCATGGATTTTCAATGCCTTTTTAAGACCTCCCAAGGCATCAGAAGGGAATCTGCCCTCTGAGAAAGGTTGATTAGATTTCTGCCTTAAGTATTTGCTTGCGCTCTTGAAACTAAATGATTTTATTGATGCAGATTGGTGTCATTGCTACTCCAGAGCCGTCTGGATTTTGTGTAAGTGCAACTGTTACAAATTACAGGATGAATTTAAATTTTTCCCTATGGCATAATTATCTATTCAGTTTCAAAGCTCCCATGATTTGCACGTGTGCATTCTCATTGAGTTACTGTGAATAGATATGTCCAATTCATATATGTAGAGGCATAGGCATTCCATACTCACTTCCAGAATGTTGGAATGCAGCATCAGTGCCACTGTTTAGAATGTATGGCTGTAGATTTAGTACTAATGAGAGGTGCCCTATTAATTAAGTCATTTACTGGACTATGTATTTGAACTGAAATTAAATGCCTATTAACCCTCTGACGTTTGCCAACTGTGTGCTACACACAGCCAGGAAGTTGTTATATTAACAATCTTATTTAACTGAAATTTGATGTGGGTGGGAAATGAATCAATTTCTTTTAAGATGCTGCTAATGACTCCAAGAAGTTTTAGTTAAATGACTGCAGCCCTCAGTCGTGGTTACAATGCATAAGACCTGGACTGATTACAAATAAACTGTCCGCTATTGAAACGACAGTTATCTGAATAAAGATAAATAGTGGTTGGATCCATAAAACCTTCAAGTATATCTTCTCTCCAGTGTTATCCAGGGATCATAGTTCTTCTCTCCTAACTGGAGGCCAGAGACCAACTCAACTTGTGCGCAGGCTGACTTAATACACCAGCCCATATATTGCTCATCTTTTCTTCACTCAAGCAGGAAATTTTCTGTGATTAGTTTCCTGCCGCAAGTACCTTGAGAAGCTGTTTCTCTTTCCAAACAGAAATTTGCTGCCAATAAGCATTTTCTTAAATCACCAGCCCTAAAGTAATGCCAAATTCTATGTTGGTACAGGCTTCTGTTCAGATTGTGTGAAGCTTATGCCCTAGCCAAGCTTAAATAGCTTTCTTTACTTTAAAACCACAAAATACTGCACTGTGTGCACTATCCTCACTATTAGTGGGTGAGCATCTTAATTTGTCTCAAGATCAATGTGGAAAGCAAGGTATGTGCTTTTCCCTTTGCTTCTGTGGTGGAGGATCCTTACCTTGGATGAGCAGATAAAGGAAGAGGGAGGTGGGGATACAGCACAGAGGCTGGCTTAGTGAGGGAGACTCAAATCCCAAATCTGATAGGGGAAAGCCCCAGGAAAGCATTGCTGAAGCTGCTCTCTGCAGAAAGCATATGGCATGTGGCCCCTCATTGTGCTGCAGGATGGGGAGATTGCCTGAATTATGCCCTTCTGCTTGCCTTCTCCTGCAGATCTGTATCTGGTGGGATTCTTTCACACAACACCAATCCAGACATGCCTATTTAAGGATAACCAACCAAAGTATAAATACAGAGAGATCTAGATTTTGTTTGTAAATTCAAAAGGAATAGTATAAAGTGCAGAGAGGAAAATGTAGAGGTAACAGCATGTTCTTGACCACCAACAGGCTTTATCTTGGATATCTACTGAATCCCCATGCCTGAAGTGAGGTTTTGGCATTCTTTATTCAGCAGGAAAAGACATTTGTTTCTAAGTTGTAAGACAAAGCAGCTTTCAAATCCAATATGCTATATAGCAAAGTTACTTGAAATCTTTTTTTGGAGTGTAGGATTGTAACACTGACTAATAACTCTTGTGAAAATTGTAGTTTAAATAAACCAAAAGTCCACATGACCTACAAGCATACAAAATTAATTCATCGTTGTTACATAATTATGACATTAAGCTGTACGGGAAATTATAGTATGTTGTAAACATTTTGATTTGCTCTCTGTTTTTGTGTTTTGTGGTGACATACCAATCTATCAGGACTAAAATATAGAAAAATGCAAATGCACATTAACTAACAGATTACTAATATATGAAAGAAATATGGAAATTATGGTATTTTATTAGAGCTGCAAATCTTTTTTTCATTTGTGTGGCCTGAAAATCTAATAAATAAAGGGTGAAAGAAACTTCATTTAATTAAGCTACTGCATTGTAATGCTAGTGCTATTGGTAGAATAGCTGTTTAACAACAGCGTAATGCGTGTTCAGTTGTCACAGCTTGGGAAGGTGTAACGCAGTGATTGAGTGCCATGTTATTTCTTTGCTTTTCTCATTGTTACTTTTAAACACTGTTTAATGTCAGTCATGTTTGTATTCAGTTATTTCCATTCTATTACAGAAAAAAAAAACCAACACTGCAACATATATTTTGTTACTGAAAAAGTACCATCCTGATCAGTTTAAAGGGTAAGAAAATGTTTTTAGCCACTATTATTTCTTTCACAATGTTGGTAATAACTAATTCTTGTAATAAACAAAACTCTGTTAGTAAATAATAAAGTAAATGTCTTAGGCTGGGAAGGATGATGTGTTCTTCTCAGAACAGAGTTGTTCTTCAATGTTCTCATACCTGGGGGTCAAATTTATGTAATCTACTAAGTCACAGTTTCATTCTGACTTTTGTCATCATAAAACCCATAGCAGAGAAATCTCTAGAAATGCTCCTTTCTCAGCTATCTACTAATATTAATTTACAATTGTTTATTCAGAAAGCCACTACAAATGGTGATGGGTGAGAAGGGGTCAGGTGGCTTAGCATTTTTTATGTTCATGTGCCACTGGTCTGTGTTCTCAGGACTTCTCAGACACATCATCTTGTCTAAACTGACCAAGGAGTTCTAGGTATGCATCAGAGCTCTAGTCCCATCTCTACACTTCCTTCCTGCTCTCTGCTTGATCTGCTTTTGATGCACTACTATTGCTCTGCCCAGCTGTCCCCAGCAGTGAGATATTTGCTATCAATACTTATGCTAGATATAGCTATCAGTGCAGGTCTTTGCCAAAAGAGAACAAATGATGAGATAAAATAACTATGAATCAGCCATGACTTGAACATTCAGCGTATTTCTGACATGCAGGACTATATTAAAGTCATTGCCATTATAATTATCATTTGAATTGTGTAAGTTAGTCATGATCTGTAGCTGTTAAATTTTGTTGCAATAGGTTTGTATGGGAATGAGATAGGTAGAAAGAGAGGATTGTTCGTGTGTAGCTTTTACATTTCTGAACTCCATAGAGGCTACTGTGTAAATAAAATCTAAGCTAAGCTGGGCAAAGTGCTTTGGTGTTCCCTGTTGAAACTTCCCAGAATCCTCAAACCATCAGCTTTTGTGGTTCACTGACTACCTGAGTGAATTATTTTCAGCTGATTTGGCACATCTTCAAAAGCACAGATGGTCTCATCTTTACTGCAAAAACAATAACTGCAGCAACAACAAAATAATCTGTGATTCTGCCTGGAAACGCCTTAACTACAAGGGAGAGTTTGATGACCATCTTACATTTCTGACAATTATCTCACGTAGGAAATATATTAAAGAAGAAAATCACATTATAATTTACTAGGCAAAGTATCACATCTGTGGAACAGTTGTTTGAGGTTGCAGGGAAACTAAACTGCTATGCATGAGTTTCTAATAGGACCTCCCTTGCAATACAGCAGCTGGGAAGAGAGAAATTATGAAAATATGGTGCTGAGAGACTTCTTTATTGGAGCTAAAAATAAAATAATGTGCATTATGAAGAAAAGCATAGAAGAAGAAAATGGGAACTAAAGGTAGGGAGGCACAATACTGTGATTAAGGATATGCAGCAAAAGCATGAGAGGATTTCAAATAGCCAAAGTTGTGTGCAGCGCTGTGGAGTGTCTTCTACAGAATAGTTTTTAATGACTGTGATCTAGGAGTTCTTGTTAGAAAGAGGTAATCCAGTACCCCTTAAGAATGGGATGCTCCTGAATTTGTCTTTTAGTTTCTATTATTTCAACAAAGGGAAAGCAATATAATTGACAAGATAATTTTCTTCCATTACTGAAAAGGTGGTAATTAGATATCTGGGAAAGATTGAAATTAGGGAGAAAGCAATAAATAGTGCTTGCCGTATTAAATACAGACTTTTTTGGATAGTTGTTTTAGGATAATATTACGGAGGTGGCATTTATTAATAAGAAAACCTTTCCCTGTGCAGTCTGGTTGTCAAATATGAATATGAAATCTGTGTTTTACTGTTAGTATTTTAAAATCATGTTTTCTAGGATACTAACATATTTTTCAGAAGAGATATTCTACTCTGTGAGGGCTTATATCAGTGTTAGTTTTCTACTTTTCATAGGGAGATCTGATTGTTTGGGAGTATGTTACAGAAGAAATATTTGGGGAGCTGCTTTAACTACTCAATCACAGAGTTGCTCTGCTTTTGCCTTTTCAGCTGTTCTCAGACAAGGCTATTCTCTCTGAATTGCAGTTCAATAGGATGAGAAAAGGATCTTGCTTAAATACAGTGTGCTGTGAACTTAGGCCCAGAACATCTGTCAGAGTGGGAGAACAGCTGGAACCCAGCTGTGGCCACTGTTGTTCTTACAATTCATGGATCATACCAAATCCTGTGGGATACTCCTGATGGAAAGCACTTTAGTTGCAGGTTAATATATTATCCTGAGTCTGTAGCCCAGGTCCCTGCTCAGTGAGGGTTTCATTTGCTGCTTATGCAGTGGCAGCAATAACCAGGGCACATGGAAGCATGCTGAGGTTCTAAATAATATTTTTTAAGTACGTGCTTGGTGGCACCTCGCCCATTGAATGGACTGATTTCTGATGGCCCCTTTACCCTGATCCATCAGCATCATTGTTGAGACTACTTACAGGGCTGTTGTTTCTTCTTATGTGAGGGGGAAAAAAAAAGGTGGCAACAATTAGCAATCAGTAAACAGCCTGTGGCTTGATTACAGACACAGGTATGTTGTTGAAATAATTTGTATGCTGAACGGAGTAATTTTATTTTGCTCAAGTGCTGCTTAAGTATACCTTACATTCAAATGTTCCTTGGGGGGAAAAAGCCATTACATGAGAAAAAGATCCCATTTGTTCTCAGTGAGATCGATACAGCTCATCTGCTTACACAGTTCTAAGTAGAATGTTTTGGGTAAGGTACGTTGGGAAAAGTCTTCTTCGTGAATAGTGCATAACTGGAGTTTTTTTCTTAATTAGTTCATGCTTAATTACTGTGCTATGAGGCCAACATTTAATCTTAGTTTAAGAATCTGTTTTTCCGTGGATTACTTAAGAAAGATTAAGATAGGTATTTAATGTGAGGAACTTAAGCAAAAATGTTCTTCCAGCACATCATAAAGAGGCTGGTGCAAAATGGCATGTCTGGATTTTTTCTCCTTTCACACTCAATGGCTGACAGTTCTTAGGTCTTTAATCTGCGTTTTCTGTTTTGACATGTTTCTCATGTCTGTAAATGAATTGTAGCTCTCAACCAGCTTGTTGTCCATCAGAATTAGAAAACAGAGAAATTGCATTAATTGCCAACTTGATTTCAGTGCTGCCTGTTCTGTCGTTCTCAGCTCAGCCTCAGATTTAGGATCTCTAAGTGGGAGATACACCTTTGGTGAATGCTGACTTTGTCACTGTTTGACAACATTTTATCATATGCCTTAGGTTTATGAGCTTTCATGTTTCTCATTGGTTTAGTGAGAAATAAGTAGAATCGGAGCTGTAGAATGGCTTTCTGGTGGACTTCCACACGTTTGAAAGCCCTTTCGTTAGCTGAACTTTTTTTTCTTTTTTCTTTTTTAAGAATTCAAAAAGGCAGCTGTGCACGTGCAAGGATTTTCCATAGTAGTTTGCCTGCAGTCTGTCCTCTCTCCAAAAATGTCAAGCTCTGAATGTTTGTTCCTTGTAAATGAGAACGGGAGGAAAGGATTTTGCCTGGGAAGGATTTACATCAGCAACAGAGCCAGGGCAATGGGATGTGTGCTGTTTTATATCCTGTGGCTGGATATACTTATCTGTGCAGATATGAGATGTCCTACTGTGCCTTCAGATGATGCTGATAATGTCATCAGTGTGATGACATGGCTATTTGTTGCTCAGTCCAGAGGGCTGCTCCTGTAGAAGCAGCAGAAGCACAGGCTGCTGTAGCCAGTACCTGTGGGCTTGTAACATTTTGTGAAGTGATCTTTTGAAGCATTTCTTTTTTCTGTCTGAAAGTGAGGAGCACTTACCATGGTTCTGATCAGTGATATTTCATATTAAAGGAAAGGTCTAATAACTTGCTTCCTCTTACCCATTCCATAATTCATTGCTTGAGCTGTATGGGCTTTTCAGTTGTTGCAGGTGTTTTCATGTCTTGAACCAATTTTTGTTATAACGTGGGGTCGTAGTTAGGCAATTAATTGGGTCAGTTCCATTTGTTGTTTGATATTTTGTCTAGACATAGAATGGGGCAATGACTTTGAAGAAAAATAGCAGATACGTTTTAAAGATGTGCAGGTATGTGCAGGAAGCTTCATGAAACTCATATAAAGATAATATATAACTTACTATGCTGCAGCTTCCTCGCTGAAGGAACTAGAGGGAAAGAAGGTGGGAGCTTCCTCTGATGGATACTGCTGTTTCGCCTAGACTGCCTTATTTGTGTCTTGCCTAATTAGTTTGTATTTAAATCTCTTGGAGCAAAGTGTTCCTGACTGCACAGTGAGATCCCGCTGAAGGACTGTGGGCCCTTTATGGTTCCAGCAGTGATAACTGGTTTCGGTGTGACTATTTTTATTTTTTATCTTTTTGAGTGGAAGTGAGCAGATTAAAGACTACAACTGAGATGTTTACAGTTACAACATGGTGAACAAACAGATAAGGTAATTTTCCTCTTTCTGCTAGTTACCAAAGCAACACTATAAAGATACTTTTAATTTAGTTTAGTGCTGTGAAGATTAAAGCTTAATTAAAAGCTGATATTAAAAAAGAAAAAACAAAAAACACTGGAACAGCATTGAAAAAATTGAAAGACATAATTACAGTCCAGTGAATACATATCACTTATTATGAAGCTTTGGAGCAGAGGTATTTTTTTCTCTCAATTGAGAGTAATTTTATTCTGATCATAAATCGGAATGACCAGAACAAGCTAGAATCATGGCTGTTTATAAATTAATAAGGACAGTTGGAAGGAATGTGTTATTCTCCCCATAAAATACAGAGTAGTGAGAGATTCTTTGCTGATCCATTGCTTTAAAAATTTCTCTTGGATATGAGTCAGAGTGACAGACTTCGTGAGGATAGAGGAAAGGCTGTCTAACAGTATTTCACATGGCTTACATAGAAATTCAGTTATATAATATTGAAAGATGTGTTACTTTCAAGTTCATTTTCAAATAGATCCCTGTTGTGAATTGGAATTGGTCCGATCATCAAGTGGGACATCAGCAGAACTACACCAATGTGTACCAGGGTCTGAGAGTGACCTGTTCATCCTAATGATGATCCTAACATCACTGTAGAGGGATCCTCTTTGCCAGTATAATGCCAATCAAGGCATGAGATTATATTTTTTCACTGCAAAATTCCAAGTAGTAATCTCTGTCCATGACAAAGCAAGAGTGCTAGGGAAAGTCGCTTCAGTTTATTAGTTTTGTTGACAACTGTGTTGCTGGTTTCTTCCAGAACTTGCTCATAAGTTACAATTATCCTAGAGAAGCGACCTAAAAGTCACTCAGCTAAATATGCCCTTTCACTGACTTCCTCTGTTCATCTTGTTCAAGTATTTTAAACCCATGTTTGACTGTATATAGCATATTATTTCTGCACAATCATTAGCCAAATTAGTCATTTAGCCTTTCATCAAATCTCTGTTACATTTATTACAATATTGTATTGACTACTGAGGAGGCTCAGTCCTATGACTTCTTGCCCCAGGATGCTGAGAAAGCTGAAAGTTTATTGGACTTCAAGGGCAAGCTTATGGAAATGAATCCAGTGAGGCTGCTGGGCAGAGCAGAAACTGCCTGCCCAGGATGTCTGTGAAGTGCAAATGGTTGGAGGCTGGGGAGCACGTGGATGGAGTATTTCATCTCTGTCTGCCCTGTTCATAGACTCTTTCCTGACTGTCTTGTTCTGTCCATTGCTGGAGACAAGATACTGTGTTACCTGGGTCTTTGTTCAGGGCTAGTATGAGCACTCGTATGTTATCAAGCACTTCTGACATATATATATATTCAAATTTAAGAATATTATTATTATTTTTTCCTAATCAAGACAGAATTGAATTTTCTGGTTTCCAGGCTAGCGTATATGTATGAGCTCCACCAGGCCTACAACTGATGCTTTTTTCCAAGCTAGATTTCTGACTGTTATCTAAGCTGTTAATTAACTCCAAGGTGTAAATCTCTCTGGTGATATTCCTGCAAAACTTAAAAAACAAAACAAAAAAAGCAACTAAAAAACAGATGAGAAAAGCCTCAAAACTTTTAGCACAAGCAGTGCTTCAGGAAACTCTCCCACGCACCCCAGCTTGGATCACTCTTTCAGGAGCCACAGATTTTGACATGTTAAAGGTTATGTAATTTAATATCAGCCAGGGGCTTGTGCAGTTAAAAACTGTAATCACTGCCTTAAGAACTTTTCTTCACAAAGACTTATTAGTGTCTAATATCTGCTTACATAAAAAAAAAAAAGCCATGTAAATGTATTCTAGTCTGCCGTTGTACAATTTACCCTGCCAGAGATTCAGGCTATTTGTGTGTGTGACTGCATTGTCTTCACTAAACATTAAAAAATAAAAATTTCCATGACAACCACTGCATCACACAACAAAGATATGTATACACCACTTAGATCTTTAACGAGGCAGAACTTGGGACAAAATATATCCTGCATTTGTTTTCTTATTTTTATTTATTTCAGAATGGTAATCTTATCAGTAAAATCCTGATTTTTTTTTTGAGGAATTCTAATTTCACATTAAAAAACAGCATAAAGATAGTGCGTCTAAAATAGCCGAGTTCTGATATAAAGCTGTTAACTTTGAGAGCCATTCATGCAGATGTGAGCACTGAGCTGTAAGAGAAGAGGGAATGGGTGTGAGGTGACAGCATTCTCTAGTTCTGTCATTGTGTTATTTCTGCTAGACTTTATTTTGCTATATTTCATTTTTTATCATAGTGGAGTGTTCAGGTCATAGTAAGGTCACAGAGTTGGGTTCTTAAAAAATATATGGATGTGTAGAGTTAGGCTTTCAAACTGAAAATGTGAAAAAGTAGGGGCTGTTATATTTGTCTCTAACTTTTTAAATGAAATGGACCCTGTTCACACTAGAGCATATGTCACTTTGTAATACTCCTTGTTTTAATTCTTTCTGTTCATGGGCAGCACTCAGCTCCCTGTCCTGCACTGAGATCCATCTGTCCTGCAGAGAACTAATTCTGCTTCTTACCAGTGTTTGGAGGGCTATGGTGAGTAACATCAGTGGGAGGTAAATATTTTTTTCTTATTTTGGTTCAAAATCAAAGACAAAAAGAAAATATCATACCTGACATTGGTGGGAAAAAATTGATCTTTTGATTGCTTCTGGACTGAGGAGCTGTGAGGTGTGCCTGCAGCTGTATCATGTGGCTATGGGCATTCATGTAGAGGTTCCAGCACGGGCTGCCTGTTGGAATAGACCTGATTGTGTTAGAGTTGCTTTCCCAGTGAAATAAGCAGAGGTGGAGACTCTTGCCCTCCCTCCATGCTGTGGAAATGCTTCATTTTTTGTCAAGCAGAGCTGCTTGCCAATATTTAGCCCGCAGCAACTTTTTACGATTGAGTTATAAAACCTGGAAATATGAGTTTATAATGAAAATGCAAACACCACATTAAAAAGAGTGGGAGCAGTGAGCACTGCTGTAGTGATATTCTTAGCTTTGGTTTTAATTCTTTCTCCAAAGCAACTCTGCTTCCTTCAGTGCTGAAAGTGAGAATTGTTCTCAGTACCTGCTGCTCTGAGCATACCATGTGTGGGTGTGCAGGGTGTAGATTCCCAGAGGGGCTGTCCTAGCATACAGCCAGTTTTTATGCGGTGTCATTCCAAGAGGGAGAGGGAAATCAACAATCCAAAGGATGGGATGCGGTTAAATTGGGAGTAAATGCTCCCTTTCTTTATTTGGTCTTATACGTAGGAGATTCAAATATGTTGTCTTGAATAGCTTCTTGTTTACACCCAAATAAAGGAATACCAAAGACCCCTTATTTCCCAGGAAAAGGAAGAGGTTTTCCTCACAGTTTGTTCTACTTCAACACCTCCTGTTTGTTTCCTTTCATCTGCATGTATCTTACTTCTGTCATGAGCTAGTTTGAATGCTGGAGTGGAAGATTAGGTAATTAATGCTACTTAACTATTATAATAGTGCATTGTGCATTCAAACACTGATCTGAGAATTCATCATGTTAGCCACTGATTCTGAATGTGCAGCAGATCTCCATGTCCACCCAGGCAGTCCTGTACAGATATTCTTGACCAAAAGTAGTTGTTATGATAACTGATAATGAGTTACATTTTGAAGGTCATTCTGGTTCTGGGTGACTGAATGTAAAGGAAGAGTGTACCATAATGAAGCCTAGCAACTATTTTGGTAAAGATTTGTTGCTACTTTCACTGATCTGATTCATATGCAGTGAAAATCTCTGTGGATATGTGCACCCTAACTTTGTTTCTGGAGTTAAAATTGAGATTTAATTTCTTAACAAAGTCCATAAATGTAGAACATGAGTGTGTGTTTCTCCAGGGCTTAGTTGGAGAAACACCCTTCTTCAAACAGCTCTCGGTTGCAGAGTTCTGAAATTGGAAGAGAATGGTGGAGTCAGGGGAAATAAAATATCCATGGATTAAGTTGGATGACAAGTGGTAATAAAAGTAAAATGAAGGCAGATTGCAAATTCAAAGGACTGTTGAAAAGTTGAGACATACACAAAGGCAAGCTGTATGCCGAAAGAGAGCAGTTATATTTCTTCAGCAAAACTTAGAACTTTCAAAAAGTGGGAATGGAAGGACCTATTTGTGCAATATACTGTTGCTTAGAGCTTTGGCTATACAGTTTTCCCCAGCTTTAGACCTACATTTTAAGTAACTGTTTACATTGCTATGACAACCATGTAGTCTGGCCATTTCTTTACTGTATTCACAAAGTAAAAGAGTGTAAAATTCCAGAACATTTTTTCATCACTGTGTAGTCCTATAACCTATCTGTGAACTAGTTCACAGTGGCCACAATTAGCAAGAGTCTCATTTGCTCTTGCCACTTGTCTATTCTACTTTTGTTTCTTTTCACCTAAAATATGTCCTTCAGAGGCAGGATCTCATTAATCACTGTCTTTTCCCAGTAGTATAGCTCTAGTGATTTTCAGAGATTACCTGTAACATGTAAGCAACACATTGATGAATGAGCCCTTGAAATTTCATGTTCAATCTCTCTGCTAAAAGACTATTTCTTTTAATATTGCAGTTTCTTCATTTTAGATAATTGCATCTTTCTTGGTTGTCAGATACTCAAAGAAATAAGTGGGAAGAGAAGAATCTTGTAACTGAATCATTTGTGAAATGACATCTCCTTTTTTCTCCCCCTCAGCTACACCACCATTTAGGCACAATCTAGAGAAAAGGATGCTCTGCTATCCAGTAGAGATGACAAGTTGTTTGGCATAGGGTTGGCATTAGCAGCTTCAGAGTCTTAATGCAGAACATACAAACTACAGCTAGCCCCAATCCCTATGTGGACAGCCTTGCACACATTTTTAAACTTAATAAGGAAATACTGAATGTATCCTTTCAACATGTAGCAACAAGTAGTGTTTTTAGAATTGGCCAGCATTTATTTTTACTTAGAACCATGTAGCTGTGGTGAACCAGTGCCCTCAACAATAACTGCTGCAGGTGAAATGAAACTTTTTGGCTAATGCTGTAAGTACAGAACAGCATTGTGTGTCCAGTCCTTTTTAAGAAGATGGACACCTTTCTGTAAATTCCATGTTTACATTTACACAGCTACTGAATCTTTTATATGCAATTTCAGTGAAATAACGTCTCCTGCAGTGTTAGTCTGTCAGCTCCTATTCTATTCAATTAAAAAGGGCAGTGAAAGCAAGCAAAAGCACTCTATTTTTCTTGAGGTCTAATCTTTGTAAGAAAAGAAAAAGAAATTGAAATATGAGCAGCAGTGCATTGTGGTACAGCAGTGCATAAACAGCATTTTTTGTTCTTTTCCTGATTAGGTGCTTTAGTGGTAAGTGAGGTAACAATTTAAAAGAACTAACTCATTATACAAAATGACTCTGTCTGCTGTGATACTTAAAATCATCTTGCGACACTCTGGAGCTCAATGCATAAAATATTAGGTTGGTAAGTAACTCTCCTGCTGGATAGAGCCTTTTTCTTTCAGAAGTTAACCTAAGGATATGAGAAATCCATCCCTGCATATAGTGTCTGATCTGGTGCCAGTGCCTAAGGATGTCCTTGGAAAGATTCCCATCTTTAAACATTGGATCAGGGTCCACAGTGCAGTAGCTGAAGTGCTGAGGCTTGGATTGGCAGTAAAATGTGGCATTACTGTTTTTAAAGTAGAAAAATGGCTATGAGAACTTAAGTTGACTGTAGAAATACTGATAAGAAGAAGGAAGTCTTGTATGAAGGGAGAATAAAGTAATTTGTAGAGAAAAAGTCTTGGGAATTGGGAAAAGTAAAATAGGTTTTTTTTCCAGTTCACATCTACTATGACACATACAGGAGAGTAAAAATAGCTATTTTCCTCTAAAAAGATGGGCAATTATTATCTCTTTTCCAGCATTACAAAGCGTAGGACACAGAATTACATCACACAGTGAAGTTAGGGCTGATTATTGTGGAATGGCTGAGGTACGAGTGTGGAGATGTCCTGCTCCCCAGGAAGGCATTATTAGCTGGCTGCAAGACCAGTTGTCTTTTACCCAGAATTATGGGACTAGCAAGTCTGCACATGATCTTGAAAACACATTCAGCAGGGAAGGAGACAGTTCCTGCAGGGAGCTGCTGTAGGTTTTTATGGTATTTTGTCCTCATATTTGTAAGCCTCGAGACAGCAAACCTTAGAGCAGCAGAATGGTAAGCACAACATGGAGCAGAGGTTTTGTTGATAAGCCCAGGGTTGTGTGTATTGTTTTGTTAATACATTATATGTAATGGCTATTTTTCTTCCATGTGTATATGCACCACAGTTTGTGCAATTAGCTTTTGGTACGTGTATCGTTGTATCTGTAACTGTACTCCAACTGAACAACAGCACGTTATTAAAACTGACATCAGGATTTATGAGGCCCTGGTGCCCAGCCACATGCTTTGAAGAATAAAGCATGCACAAGCAAATCCACAAAACCAGTAACTTCTCTGGACATGTAGGAATGGTGATTTTTGCATTGTGTGGTAGCAGTATTTGGAGCCAGCAAAGGGGCTGGTTTCTCTCCCAGAGCTATAGTGAATTTGATGGCATTGCAGAGACTTGGACATATATTAAACAGAGCCGTGTTTACTGGTGCTGCATAAGAATCACAAGGGAAAGCAAAATCAATGTTTTCCAAATGGAATAGAAAGAAGCCGTTAGGGAAAGAAATGGTATTTTCAAGCTTCTTTGAAAGGTAACACAAACAATGCATAGAGTAAAAAAGAGTCCTCCAAGAAAAATCATTTACAAACGTCTTCTTCACTATATATTTAACTTGCCTTAGAGGTTAAGACATGGTAGGTCCTTGGTATTAGTTAAAAGTGGGGTACGTGTGTGAACAAATAGACTTTGGAATTGATATTCTGAATTGCAAGCTGCACAATGCATTTGTACGACTTGACAGCAACAGAAGGCACTCAGATTTTAGAGTGGCACTCAGATGACACTGAGTGCATGATGCAGTGGTATAATGAAATGGAGATCAATGTTAAAATGAATGTAACACCACTGAGGAGTACACACAGATCAATACTCTTGTAAGCCATGGAGTATAATCCTGCTACATAGGTCTTGTTAGATAGTACAGCCAATTCTGTTTTTCTGCATTTTTCAAATGTACCTATGACTTATCTGTCCCAAAGATTGTATTAAAATGTTCTTCTTTTGGAAAGTAAAAGCTTGAATCTTCCCGTCCCGAACGTTAAAGAAAATATACCATGCATAATAGTAAACTCCCAATCCTCAAAAATGTGAAATAGGAAGATAAGATGGTCAGCACTGATCTGTGTGTTTCAGTAAGTCTGTGAAATATTATTTTATCTTCATTGCTCCCTCACTGTCTCCTCCTTTCAGAAGTATGTTTTAAGCACAATTACTGAAAATGCAGTCTCAAGGGAAAGGGGGAGGTCAGTCTTGCAGCCCTCACTTACATTGTGCAAAGAACTTGCTTAGGGTTATTTTCCACCTTCTGATTTTTTAGAGCTTAAAACCATTAAAAAAAGATCAGAGTTTCTCTCCTTCCTTGACGCATGGATAGCCTTGGAAATAGAATGTAATTATTAGTGTATACTGAAGTGTGCACTCTCTCTCTTATATATATGTGTGTATATATATATGTATCAGCTTGTATAATCCCTAAAGAGCTGTGGATATCCACATTTCTTCTCATGACACTGCAAACTTTGTGACTCTTGGAATCCCCATGCTTTGTGTTTTATAGTTGGGTGATTTGTAGGAACTGATGGCAGTCAAGCTGCTGTTAATGACTCTAGCATGTCACATCAAACTGTTTCCTGAAAGGAAATAGCCAATGTAAATATAAGAGAGTAGTCAAAGTTTATTTCCTTTTTGACAGGAAATTTAGTACTGGAAGCAGTGAAAATGGTACTTGAATCTGCCTTCAGTTGATCCCCTTTTACTGATGACAGCACGTGCAGATAACAGGCAAGTACTATTCATCAATGTGCATGCTGTAAAGTAAGCAGCGATCAGGAAGTGCATGTACCAGCACCAGCAGCAATTAACTGCAACGTTCATTACTCTTATACTGCATGCAATTGATGTGCAGTGTCACTGAACTTTAGTTTTTTGAGTCCTAAGTTTGCCAGCTCATGATAGCAGTGTCCAGAATGCATACTCTTGCTTGGTTGAATATTGTGAAATGATTTTTCTTAGGTGATGGTGGATGAGTGAACGGCTCCGCAGACATAACAAATAAAGTGGGGTTGGAGTATCATCCTAGGATTCTATGAAACCTAGTGCCTCACCACTGGTGAGGTGGTGAGAACTGTGTTTTCTCTTTATTGCCAGTGTGTTTTTAGTCCCAGGTTTCCTTAAAACATGCGTGCTTGTCTCAATCCCTTGGAATGAGCAAATAGTTGTTTTCTTTTCAGTTGCAGTTGTATAAAGGATAACATAACTCATTTTCTAGTTTGTATTCATCTTCTCCTTCTCAACAGTATGGGCCTTGTATTTTTCCCTCCCATTTTCAAAGGATGCTATCAATTCTACCATTTGCTTTTTGTTCTCAGATTTATTACCCATTTTCCTCACTGAGATGATTTTACTATTTTCAGCAGGAAGTTTGTGTATTTATAAAGAGTGAAGAACGGCTAAAGCAAATAAAAATAAATTAATAAATACATAATTAAAGTAATGCTTCAGGGAGAAGTTTCTAGGCACAATCTAATAGCAGTGACTGTTGATACCATTAGCGCTGCGTGTTGATTCCAGATCCCTTGGGACAGCCTAATAATTCAGCCTGTGTTTTCTAGTTCCTTTTGGCCTCAATAGCTATTAGGATCATTAAGTGTAATCTGTTAGGGACTACGGATTGTAAATGACTTTGTGAGTCCAAGACTGAGTCTGAGCCCTCTTATGAGGGTACAAATCTGATGAGAAAATGAAGTACTTTCCTTAGTCCATCAAGACTCTTTTGACTCTTTTCTCACTTCTATTCCAAACTCTTCTTTATCCTCCAGATGTCTACGCCCTGCCACTTGTCACAGCTGTTTAGGAGCTTCACTTAATCTTCACTCTTTCTGACACTGTGGCAGCTCTGAAATATCTCTGCCCTCTCCCACATCTATCACCCTTGTGTTCAGTATTGCAGTTGACCTTATCTACTGCAGTGTTGGGTGTGTAGATGGTGAGCACAAGGAAACAAATGGCATTGTTACCACTGCAAAGACTGCTCTCAAGTAGACAGTATTCCTTCAGGTTGCATATTAGGAAACATTTCTTTTTAGAAAGTCTATTGAGGCATTGGCACAGGCTGCCCAGGGAGGTGGTGGAGTCACCGTACCTTGAAGTGCTCAAAACTGTGGAGATATGGCACTGAGGGACGTGGTCAGTGGGTGTGCGGGGGGTTGGTGGTTGGGGTTTGTGGTTGGACTTGGTGATCTTAAAGGTCTTTTCCAACCTTTATGAGTCACAATGCATCCTTGGCTTCGAAATATTTTGCATTGTTCAATGAGAAAAAGCATTCACTTGTTAAAGGCATTGTCTGATATCATAATTAGCAATGGTGACAGTATGTATGTAGCTGCAAATAAGGGATATCACTTTGTTGCAGAGAGAAGCAACACAGCGTGCAGATAAAGCACAAGCATTTGACTAATCTGTCGCTCCTTGCTGAGTTTGTCTGAAATTCATTGCCAGTTAGATACCGTTTATCTCTGTATACTGATTTGATTGAAAGGATGATTTACCAAGGCGCAACATCGCATTGAAAACTGCCCTTTGCTCTGAGGGGTAATGAGTTGTAGACACATCTCCTTCTCCTTCCTTATGTGCCTGTGAGTGATTGCACAGCAATGGGAGGGCCTATTGCTGCTGGTGGGGCAGGATGGTATTTATGGGAGGTTGTCGGACTGACTTTGGAGTCAGCCCACTCCTAACCTCTCCCAGCAGGACAGGAGATAGTATTTGTGTGTGTGTGTGTGTATACACACCTGTGTGTATGTGTGTGTATATATATATATACACCTGAACACACACAGTTTCAGTAAGCAGCAGGAAGACAAAAGGGAGCGTAGATGGGAAGGAGGGAGCAGAATAGGGAATAGCAATGAGTAGGACAGTGAAAACAGCAAGAAAATAAAAGGATCAGAATGGGAAATGATAGATTATCATTGTCACTGTTGTTATTTCTACTGACACTTCATGATGCGACTTAGTGTTGTTTGGCATTGTCTTGTCTACCACATCACAGTCCCATATTTGTTTCTCATCAAATACACTGGAAACTACTGCCTTCTCTCTTAGTGTGTATCTGTTTTGCTTATGGTGTTTTTTCTTAAACAGCCCTGGTATTTGTTTCAATCTCAGCAATACCCATCGTCTCACCTTAATTTACAGACTCATAACTAGCTGTATTTCTTTCGAGCATAAAGAGTGCATTGGAACAAATGCCACTATTTATCAGCTGTAATGCAGTTCTTTGTAAAGGTCTTATGTGAGCAAAGAATAAAAATGCAATGAAAGTCTCACAATAAATACCCTAAATCCTTTATTGCCTATTTATGGTGTAATCTCTCTACAGTTGTACAATATATGGCTGTTTAGGAAAAGCCTCAGAATATAGTTGTATAGTTTATTTACCAGGAGATGGCAATGGTGATCTACTGCAGTATTAACTTCTATACATGGGGCCCATGTAACTCTTCTGCAACACAACAAATGTCAGCATGAATGAAGCCAAAGTATCCCAGTTCTGACTTTGTCTTTCTCATTTCTGACTTACTGAAGTTGCTGTTATTAATTGTAAAAAATAAAACAACTTTTATTCTTTACTCATTTTTGATTGAAATTGCTGCCACTTGGTTGTTTGAAAAATGTACAATCATATTGGTATTCTGAAAAACAATATTACTTAAAAACAGGAGAGCCAGTGTTATTGAAATAGACATGCCGTGTGTCCCAAAAAAATCTGATGATCAATGAAAGCAAAAGCTTAAAAGAACATACTTAGTTTTACGGTATCAAAACTGAATTTGATTAGTTAATGAAAAATAAATTATAGGCTACACTATTAAAAATAACTTTATAATTTTCTTTTAAGCTTTTTGAAGCTTAAGCTGTGCATATGCAAACCATTCTACAGACCCTGAAGTTCTCTGTGTTCTTGCAACCTTGTCTGAGTCATCACATCACTTCAACATATAATAAAGCATGCATCAATTTTACCTGAATCAATGCAGCAAAAAGGTTCACATGTAGAAGGCAGTGGCCATAAGCAGTCTTCATATCCACTGTGTTTCATATCCACTATTGTCCATTTGTTCCTTTTCCCCCCAGAAAACTTGTGCAAGCTGACAAGGTTTGTGTGTGTGTACTGGATATTTGCCAGCTTTCAAACAGAAGCAGCAGGTGGTTCCTTTTTGTGTTTGCACTGGGTTTGTGGTCCCTCTGCTCACCCAACTGTAAGTGGTCTGGAGACAGTGCTGCTCGCTGATGCCATTCTGAAAGAGACCTGGAATCACACAGAGTGTTTCTGCCTTTCGTACTGTCCTTCACCAGGGAACTACCACAGTTTTTCCTTTGGTATTCTGAGATACGCAGCCCGTGTCTTATGACTGTCAGTATGTGGCTCTCAGTTGAGAGGTTTATCCACCCTCAAGTTAAAATATAAATGCTTAAACTGCATCTGCTCCTTGTTATCATGTCATACACAGTACGACCAGTTTAGATGTATGGTTTTACAAGAGACCACGCAGCCTTGTCATTGCCAGTCCCACAGTGTTTGATAATCTGGGGATCCCTTTTGACTGCCACCATATACTTACACTGGCTTCATGCTGACTTGCTCTCATGCTGCTGACAGCAACTCTGCCCCGGTATGGAGCTCAGGGAAGAATTTCCCCATGTTTTACCCAGCTTCTTATGTGAATGTTGCAGCTCCAGTGAGTTTTATCTTGGCTGTACCCAAGCTGGTGCCTTAAGCCCAGCTCGTGTGTCTGTTCTGGTGCTGCATAGTCACAGTAGTGACTGTCATAGAAACATGTTGACGAAAGGCAGGTTCCTCCATGCATGTGCTTGTCCCAGGGACCAGGGGCATGCATCCTGCAGAGGATCAGCAGTGACCACATGGTTATTTCTGCTTCTCCCTGTCCAGAGAGCACTACTGAGCTGTCACAGTCCCGAGAAAGTCCTTCCTCAAAACAAGGCTTTTTAACTACTCTATTGAAAGTAGCAGCTCAGTTAATTTGAGTAACTGCAGATTTAAATGTCAGTGTTATCATCTCTTTGCTGTTATTACTGCAGCATTCCCAGGGGAAATGGCCAGAACACTGGGTGTGTGAGTGTGAGGTTTGCAAGGAATGCTTATCTGTAACAATAGATGGTAAAAGGGGAAATAAGCTATGTTGTCTGTGTGAAAGTATCAATTTTATACTATTTCAAGCATGTTCAGATTTTATTTTCAAGCTCTTTGTCTCCAAAGTATCTACCTATCAATACCATGTCTTTACTTTTCTTCCTCTGTTCTGCATTAGGTGGTGTTCACTCAAACCCCATCTGGACAAGAACAAAATGGCAAACTTAGGACATGCACAGTGTATTCTCCTTGAGGCTGCTCTCTCCACACCTTTACGTCAGACCACTTCTGTGCCAGGATCTGTCAGCTCAGGACTCATTATCCATGTAAGAGAGAGGTAAGAAAAATCTTTGTCGTCTTTTGTTATTTATTTATTTATTTTGAATATGGAATGTGATTTATGGAGCAATGTGAACTGATCAAGGGACAGCTGCAGAAGAAACAGAGCATTGTTTTGTGTTTGCTGGCTGCTTGTACCTTGTTGTATCAGCTAGACAAACTTCCCTTTCACATATCTTACCTCTTTTTATTCTGCTAGCAAATAGCACAAAGCCAATCAGTGCTGCTGCCTTCCCTGGGCACCAGGGCAGCCACATGTTCTGCCTTATGGCAGCAGCTTCCACATCCAGCAGGGCTGGGAATCGCTCTGTGGTGGTCCTGTCTCTTCGAAGTAGGATTTCTCAGGAAGGGCAGAATGATGCTCAGACTGACAGCTTCTCGTGCTCACTGTCTTGTCTTCTCTGCTGGATCTCTTGCTGTGAATACCACGTTCATGTCAGCTGTGTGGAGGCAGGAATTATGACTTTCCCTTTTTCTATCACTTATTTAGTACCCATTCTGCTCTCTCTTGTCTTACCTACTTAGGTCATGCTTACGCTCCAGTACGGAGCAGGAATATGAATGTTATCTTGAGATGAATTAGCTCAACTGTCCTTTTACTTCACTAAAATCTGTACTATAAACAGTGGACTGCAGGCTCTGGGAGAGGGAGAATTATTTACAGCCTTGTTTTCACGTTGTTTAGTAGAGCAGGGCCCAAACAAGAGAGGCTCTGGATGTGACAGTCATGCAAATCATTTCACGGTGACCCAGCGGGAGAACCAAGGCCAGACTCAAAGGTTAGCAGTTCATAATGGGTAAACAGAAGTTTAAATTTCTGAATTATAAAGTTGTAAAAAAGATTCAAAGGGAAGTAAGGGCATCCTCAGCCCACTCTTTGATAGTACAATACATAAAAACCAGATTTTGTAGGAGTATAATAAAAGATTGTATAGGAGTATAATAAAACCCAGACACAAGTCTGAAAAATTCATTAGTTTCTGCCATGACTAAAATAAGCACTGTCTATGAAAACTACTTTGCAATGGTAATGAAAAACAAGTGGAAAAGCAAGTGTTAGCACCAGTGCTGTGACGTGAAATAATTTCTGTATACTCAGATCTGTCACTGTGAACAATGTTGTTGATTATAAACCACATCAAATTCTCAGTCTCCCCCAAAACATGTATTTTATTTTGCAGTTTTTCTGGTAATTATGAAATCAACAGAATACTATCTAGTTTTGTTACAATTAAGCTAAATACATACTTTAAATGATGTAAAAAATATTTGGTAATTGTAATGTCTCCATGACAGTAACATCCTCTCTAGAACAATCAGCAGTGTTTCTTATGTGTTTTTAGGGTTGGCTTTAATGATAATGGTGATTCTCAGCTTTCTCAAGAGTTTGATAATTTAGAAGGTATTTGGATGCAATTTAGAATCCAGGTTTGACCCACAGAGCTTCATTTATTGCTATTTGATAAGAGGAGCCTCCAAGATTTGAATGAACTCATGACCTTTTCGGTGTACATGAGTTTGATGGAAGGGACGATGACACAGACGTATGGCACTGCAAGCAGCTCTCTGAAAACAGGTTTATATCCCATCACTTGTGAGATAGTGTTTGCTCGTAAAGCTGTTACCATGTCATTGTGCTGAAGACCTCTGGGCTCAAGGGAATTGAGATGCTTTGCTTGTCCTAGGCACTCTGTGCAAGAATGGCCGCATGGTATTTTGGTTCAACCACTGCTGCTTGCTCAGACCAAAGGTCTGGGCAGGGTTTGGTGCCCATGGTGGGCCTGGGGGCGACAGCTTTACATCAGCACTGTTCTCAGTTTAGTTAGTGATCGGTTACTGCTGTTCTGGCCACCACAACTGAGTGAATACTCCAAAGTTATGTTTACAGATACTGAAGTAAAAATCCTGACTGTTGGAAGAAAAGGCAGGACAAGCTTTAACCACTCACTTAACATTTATATTTATGTGTTTGTTCAAAAAATAATAAACAATTAGGATAAAGAAGCATTGCAATTTAATAGAGCCAGCGACACAGACAAAATGTGGTCTGGAGAAGAGCAAGTGCCCACTAATGTAATGATAGGACTGCTTCACAAATAATTCACTGTTTAGAGCATCTCACAGAATGAGATTGTATCCCTTTGTTATACAACATGAAATTGGATAAACATTTACTATAACAGAAGTTATTTACAGTCACATATTTTTGAACAATGAGCACATGAATTTTAAAATTAGATTGGTTAAAGTTTTCCATACTGCTTAGGCTTTGACTGGCTTGAATCAGTGGGAGCTTTCCGCCAACTTCAGTGGGGCTGTTGAAAATCTTCCCCTTTGCTGATTGTAGATAGAGCTAGTGCTTGCTATCCCTTCTTAAATATCCTATTTCACTTCTATTTCTTACTCTGTATGATACCACTTGACTGAGTAGTATGCTATCTTATTGAATACTACCTTTTTTTATTTTTATCATTTGCTTGAATAATGCCTTTTTTATAGGTTAGACAAAGGCAAAGATTGGATAAAGCAGAGATAGATCCCATCTACTTCAAATATTGTCTGGCTAACTGTAGTCATAAACTACGTTTAGTTAATCCTCGGAATACTACTGACTTCTTTCCTATACCTTCATAAAAAAGTATGTCATAAGGAAATTATGATGATGATATTTAAAATCATTTTTCTATATTCAAGGGGAGTTGACAAGTAGAGGAGTTTATATTGAAGAATTTAGGGTTTGGGTTTTATAAATGTAATGGCACCATTTTTTTAATGTTAAGCTATATTTGTTATGTAAGCTATATAAATTGATATATTTTGGAGCAAGTGAAAATGTTCAAATTCCTTTCAGAATGTAAAATTGTCACCAGCGTTTTAAAAACTACTCTATGTGGACCCAAAACCTGGAAAATAAAACTTTGGGAAAAGTAAAGGAAAAGGAACATCACTCTTTCCTCAAAGACTTTTAAGCAACAGTAAAGAAAAGTAAAAACATTTAGTCTTTCTCTTCTTTATGCAGTCTGAAATCACAACAGCATTCTAGTTTGTGGATTTACATTTTTTCTGTTGCCTTTTCCTGCAGCAGTCAGCACAGTTAGATGGTACATGAGGTCCCTTGGGCATGGCATGGCAAATATAACCCTCAGAAAGCTTTTATTTTCTCTTCTCTTTACAGGACAGTGCATTCTCTATTCTCGAGACTGTCTTCATGAAAATATCCATGGGCTGACTATGCTAAAGAAAGAAGAGTAACTAACAGAGTGAAAAGGTAATTATAAGAAAAAGTGAATTGACAGACGTATGTGAATGCAGATCTATCACAGTGGATGTGTATTTTTCACTCTCTACGTGAGATAGTTTTCTAACTTAACTACAGAGAAAACATGGAAAGGACTGATTTTGTCTGTTGAAAGATTTCTGCTTTCGTTGAACTCTGAGATTAGTCTACCTTTCCAGGCTGACTTCTTACTATTGTCTTTCTACACTGAGAGCTCCTCTGTCATATGCTGTGCAATGTCCAGACACCACCTCTACTGATGAAGGGTAGGCAGCTTGCTTTTTAAGCCTCTTTTTTTTTTTTTCCAATTGCTTGCATGTACAACCAGTGCAAAGACTTTTTTGTTGTTGTTGTTGTTTCTTTCTACCATTTTGACCCTTCAGTGTAAATATGGCTGAGGTTTTAAACCAACTAGAGCAGCACTGAGTGCAGCGTAAGTTAATCTCCTTGATTTTTTGACATTCTGAATGGATTCTGTAGCTTGAACTGTGCTCTGTGCTTCTGAAGACAGACTGCTACCATTGCTGGATGTGACTGGTTTACATAGTGTTTGCCTACAGCCCCATTATACAGCACTCACAAACTGTTGTACAGACACAGGCTAAGAAATGGTATACCATGAGTACAAATAGCCACAGTTAGGGTTAACAGCCTTTTTGAAGATGCAGTGACCAGTTCAGGGAAACACTTTTCACAGATCTACCTAAAACAAGTTTTGTGATAGAATTTCAAGGGAAAAAAAAAACAAATCCAGCACCTCAAACCTATATCACAATCTCCTCTTTCCTGTCTGCTTATCTTCTTTTCCGCTGATGTGAAGTTAGAGCAGAAACCAAGGCTCCGTGTCATACAGCTTAATAAATTTAATAGATGATATTGTTCAAGAAAAATCTTAACTTACTGCATCTGTAGGATGATCGACAATTTAAGAAGTCAGAATCTCAGGCTTTTAAGTCTTTCTCCATTGAACATAATTAAACATTAACTAATTTTGCTAGTGTAACATAATTTATATGGGCTGCTTTAAAGCCCTGGTTTCTCTGCCAGGACATATGCTAGACAAAAGACTGTGCTTTGCTTTGTATGAAGAATGCAGGTACTGCATGGCAGGACTCCTGGGATGACTTTGTGCTGTGCTGTTTCTTACATGGGAACATTCCTCTTTTGGTCCAAATTGACTCCACTCTTTCATCCACTTACATTACAATGGAGGTTACCCTGTGCCAGTAAGCAAATTGAGCTGCTTCCTTCCCTGTCCTGCACTGTGTGCAGCTACCAATGTATGCACAGAATTTGAAATGATATTACCAGGTTAAGCAGAATTTTTTGAGGTGGCAATTTTATGGGCACAGTGACAAATAACTGACAATTTCTGGTCGATTTGTTTCCATCTTTGCAAATGGCAAGCAAACTAGGGTGCACTCATAAACACTGACCTGCTCGCAGAGAGAAGGAATATTTGCCTGCTGTTTTCTGTATTAAGATACTAACTAGGACTCCTTCTACTCTGCATATTTCAAGGTTGGATTTTTTTGTCTCCATTAAGTCAGAGCACAGACGTGGCCTGCCATAGCCAATACCATATCCATCCCATGTATACTGTTTCCATCCTCACAAGTGCTTTTTAGAAACAGCCAAGTCGGAGAGGAAAGAAAAAAAAATAAAAAAGAAAAATACTCAATGGGAATAGTCCAGCTGCTTCAGTTTTGACCGACATCTTAAACTAAGTGTAAATGTCAGTATGAGGAGTAGGCTAGTGAGAATTCAGCCTGTACGTGCTCTTAGTCACCTGAGAGTAGTAGGGGTGGTCTTGAAAAGTTGACTTTGAAAGAATATAACCATAAGAACGTGATGGGTCCAATACATTTGTATTTAGTGTGACCACATAACTGTAAAATAAAGGGAATTCCTGAAGGAAATGTTTTTGTCACATAAACACTGAGCCACAGCGAACACATTTGGCAAAGCTGAGGATCCAGCTCCATAGACTGAGCATCAGAATACTATAAATAATGTCAAGAGGCAGAAATGGGGCTGTCAGATAATGCCACTGTCATTATCCTATTACACTGAATAAGCATGAGCTTTACTAGTTTACAGAAACTGTCAATTGATATTTTAATCCATGAGTGAAGAAACATTACTATTTTACTATATTATCATTGAAGCTAATCTGTTTTCAGCAAGGTCATTACTTACATTACTTCCTTTGTAATCCCTCATGTACACACACAGCGTATGGCTCTGAAGCTTAATCTTTCCAGTGCTGAAAATGAGACTTTTATGCAAACTGATAAAAGTTCTTTGTTTGATTTATTTGTAAACCAAAATAGTCCGGTAGTTTGCCTTGAAGTTAAAAGAAAAAAAAACAAACATACTCTGTCAAATCCCGTGTATTCCTTTTTATGTATTTTGTCATTTCCCCTCTATTAACTCTGTCCTAAGGTGGAAAAGAAGAGTCCACTCTAGCTTGTATTTGCATACTGTACTTTAGCTTTGACTTTTGAGGTTGCAGCCTGTTAAATTTATTGACTATAAGCCCCTTGAGCTATTGAGGAGTATGCAGCTTACACTGTATATCTTTTGAAAGATGATTCTGGTAGCCCGTTATCTCTCCAGATACAATTTGTCTTACATATTCATGGGTTTTTAGAGCCAGGACCAGTTCCTTCATTGTAGCTATTGTTTGGAATTCTTGCACAGATATTAAGGCTTAGTAATTTTTCAGTGTTGCTCGAGGGATCTGAGTGTCAAATGGAATAATGAGTGGGAATTTGGTCAGTGAAAACCCCTAAGCAGCTGGCTTTGGAGATCTTGGTAAAACAAGAAAGGAAAATAATCTGAGATGGCATGAAAGAAACTCTGAGGTGTCTAGGATATTTTGTATGTTCAAATGGAGCTGCCCAAAAAGTAGTACTTTCCATTCATTAGCAATTTCATTTCATTTTAATTTCAAGATTTTATGCCTGAACGTCAGAGAAAATTTCATTTGAGAAACATCAGTGCAGGGACCTGAGAAAACAAAATATGTTCCTCTGAATGCTACAGCTGTTTTTCTTAGCAGTAGAGCTGACCAGAATATTGATTTCATTAGGATAGAGCTTAAGGTGGAAAGATCTCTATTCAGGTTAAAGTCAGGGGTTTCAAGTCCTCAATTTCATAGGAGAGACTGAGAGCCATGGTTGTACTTTGGCACTTTGGCTCCCAGGGCTCAACCCTATGGGGTCTGCCCAGAGTGCAGGAATATGAAATCTCATATCCCATGATTCTGGCTTCCCCGTCCTTCCCTGTGCCCTGACAGAGCAGGAAGACTCAGAACCTGAATAGCTGCTGTTCTGCAAGGCAGACATTGATATGTTGGCCAATGCAGGCACACTCTGCCTAGCTTTGGAGCTGGCAAGGTTGGATACCATGAGCAGCACAGATTTAAAAGTACAGAAGGCTGGAGACTGGGAATCCTACCCAAGCACTACCAGCTATAGGAGTTGTGACCTCGTTAGCTTTTAAATTAGCCAGAATGTATCTACATCAGGAGGTATCATGCCGAAATCTGTTGTGCATCTGTAACAGATCTTGGGCTTCTATTCAGATCTTTTGCATCCTGCTCCAGATGTGACTGCTCATCATTTGATCCTGAGATCAAAACATGCAGCGGTGTACTTTCATCTCCAGGAAATGCATACCAAAAGTCAAATTCTTGTCTCTCTAGGAAAGCTGTGAGAACAGCCTTGAAGCTGCAAGACATGAAGTTTGCCTGAAGTGAGGCATAGGTCAGGTCTCTGACTGCTGCAGTCCATGTTCCATGCTACACTGCAAGACTGGTGTGTGACTTCCAGGTATTCAGCCCAGATGCTTGTCTCTTCAAAATCAGGTTTTTCTAGGAGCATCTGTGGCTTCAACTACAATACAGGAAAAAAAAAAAAAGATAACTCAGTCAATGTTTCGTTATGACAAACAGTACTAATTTTATTTTGACTTTCTGTAGAAAAGCACAGGGATGTGATGGTGTTCCCATTTACTGGTTTAAATCTTTCATGGCACCACCAAGAGCATGAATGAGATCTTCCCTTGCAAGCAAACTAGGATTGCCAGAAAGATTTGTAATGGCCTAAAACTTGAACATAGAAAGTTCCATATAAACATGTGAAAGAACTTCTTTACAATGAGGGTAATGGAGCACTGGAATAGACTGCCCAGAGAGGTTGAAGAGTCTCCTCCTATGGAGATACTCAATACCCATCTGGACGTCTACCTGTGTGACCTCTTGTAGGGAACCTGCCTTAGCAGAGGGGCTGGACTCAATGACTTCTTGTAGTCCCTTTCAACCCCTGCAATTCTGTGATTTCCAAGGCACTAGCTCACATACATATCACCTTACAATTTTCATAAGCAGAGAAGTGGCAGCTCTTAACAAGGTTTAAATTACATTTACTCTCTATAGAGAGGATGTGTAGCAGAAGAGGGGTTTATTTCTGACTTACAGTGTACATGTCAAACAAATACAATTATCTGAGTCATTATAGCCACCATCATCATAATTAGCTTAAGTGAAGCTGGTTTTAGTTTTCATATAGCCTCAATTTGCTTCAAAGCAAATCACCATAATAAATCAATATTTTACAACCTAGCAAACTGTAGATTTTTACAAGCAAAAATTAACAACAGCAGCAAAGCACAAAAAGTCACACACAAGACTTCAAACTCAACACATTGTGTCTGGGCATTTCTGAATGCAGCACAGCTCCTTGCCTAGTTTCCCTGGGCTCACTGTGACAATTTCCAACACCAGACACTTTCATTCAAGCAAACGGGAAACATGTAAAACCAAATAAATAATGACATGAAATGAAGCTTTGATTAGGAGTCTGTGAATAACGATCCTTTTCAAATAGTCAGTGTCTGGGATGTTTAACATGTTTTACGTTTAGAATGTATCAAGCAAGTTCCGCCGATTAGATTTTTATATTGAGAGAAACACATTTTATTAGAGGGAGCTTGTCAGGGCTTGGTGCCAATCGGCTTCAAGTGGTTGTGCTACAGACACATCCAGCGCCCTCATTCTGAGCACTGCAAGAGGCAACACGTTTCATATTTTCCTCTTTCCTGTTCTGCTCTACAAATTCATAAGAGGCAAGTGCTAGTTCTCCCTTGGCTCCCATATATAAAAAAAAAAAAAGCTGAAAAAGCTTTTCCATGTCATGAGGAATTCATCCCTTCACAAGGTTGAAAATTGCTGTGAAGTTTGGATGCATTTGAACAAAAATTGTTGCAATGAAGAAAGTATTAACTAACTGCATTTCTCAAGCGATAATAGCATTCAGTGCGCTCAAAAAGTGGGGAAAAAAGCATTTTTATATGAGGTCAATTAGACTGTGATTTTTGTTGCCTGCAGTATGGCCGGGTTGGAAACAGCAAAAGTCTGAAACTTGAGGCTACCATCAATAAAGAGAAAATCCACAGGTGAATGTTTTAGAAGCAGTCTGGGGATGGGGGATATTAATTCCAGTGTCAGAAAGGGATAAAACTTCCTCATGTTTCTCAGCATGAGCCAAATATTTTTTCGATGAATCCTGGAAAGGCATTTAAACTACAACTTCTTAATTCCACACTTACCGTGTGGATTTCACATTTCCTCTACATCTGGCTGTGGCTAGTGCCAGAGATTGCTTACTGGGTGAGATGCACGCTACCCTAGCCTGTCCCTTTTATGTTGGAGGGATATTATTATGTCTTCTGCATATTATCCCTTGGTATCCTTTTGCATAGATTTTAAAGTATTTGCTGCAAGAAAATTCTTAGAGTAAGTCCGGGATATTCTTAAATTTATGCTGGAGTCGCTTGTGGTATCACTGTTATTACTGTGCTTTTAGCATATACTTATTTCATAGATCAGCAGTGTAAGCTATATTGATAAGTTTGTGTGTATAGCAACAGTTATATAGTTATATTTTAGAATAAGGCACATTGTTTAATTAATTATCTTATGCACTAAATGCTAATATCCAGGAAAACAGTAGCAACTTCTGTAAGTCTGAAGTTGGAATGTAACAGTATATCAGAAACTGAAAATTTCACTTTTAGTATGAAATTATACTTAAAAAAAAAAGTTTATATTTCATTAAAAAAAACAAAGGTATATTTCTCTACACTTTAGAGAAGAAGTTACTATTGTGTTTGGTTTGCAATGAATGAATATAATCTCAAATCTTTTGTTTGCATCACTGTGCAACATACAATTTCCTCAAATGAAAGCTCAGAGTATTTGTAGAGCAGATGGCAGAAGTGTGTGTGATTACCTCACTGTTTCTTTGCACTAAGCAGAGATGGAGGCGAATTAGGGCCCATCTGCAGGAGGGGTGTTTGTTTTCTTCCCAAACAAACCATCAAAGAATCCCAGAGCATGCCTTAACCATTCAGACTGAAAATTGGGTAAATTTTGTCTGCCTGTATTACTTATAGTGAAATTCTTTCAGAAAGGTTGCTGGAAACTGTAAACACTCACGTAGGAGATAATACTCAGTTACCAATCTTAGCCCTTCATACACTGGGAAGCTTTACTGAGTAGAGCTGTGAGAAAAAAGCTGTGTTGACAAAAACTCAGGTACAGATGAAGTTATACAAGCAAAAAAATCTATTTGCCAATAGTTTTTGTTTGTTTTCTGTTGAGATAGGTATGATGCTTTTGCCAATACAGCCACTTTCCACGCCAGATTCCCAGCGTGTGCTAGTGCAGCTCTACCTGCAGCCAAACATTCTGAATGCAAACAAGGCTAAAGATGGCTCATTAATTATATTTCACATCTTGGAATATTAAAGTTTTGAGTTCCTTACCATTCCCAATCCGGGAGGGAAATTGTACTGCAAGAGTTCCTCGTTCTGCAGTTTGAATTTGTGTTGGACCTGTGATGTTAAGCCACAGCACTGATTTCTGTCAGGTTACACAGTGTAAAGCTGAGCAACGCAACAGTGAGCTTGAAGAAAGGATGCAGCCAAAGCCACCTTAGTACCAGCAGGAGTCATATGCAGAGCAAGCTGCTGTGAATGCTCAGTGAAGCCAGATTTAGTGTATGTGATATCTGGCTCTGTGCTCCTTGTGATCCAAGGCCTGGACCCCTGCAGAGGGATTTCTGGCACAGGAGGTGACATGAAATGGTGCCGGCAGCCATTCTTTGTGTCTACCAAAGGGTATGGACATCTCGACGTTTTCCAGCATTAAATGCCAGAAATCTGTTCACTGGAAAAATTTTAGGCAGTGCTAATTAAAAAGTGATAGCTTAACACTTCCCAAGACCCTGTTTTGAATTGTGGAGGTATCATCTGGCCTGTAGCAACAGCTCTATCATCTGTCACAGTTCACTGAAACAGTCATTTCCAGTGGAAACACATTGGTTTAGACAAAACTTTGCCAGAAATGCAATTTAAAGGGAGAGACAGGGAGGTGAAAATAAACAAGAATCCAGTGGTAGTTGCTACTCTTTTAGAAAGCGTGGTTCGGGTCTTTAGTGAGACTTGTGCAGAGCAGGGAGGCAAGCCTCCAGCCATGCATTCTGTCCTTCTTCCATCCTGCTGGGCTCGTTGTGGTTTTAGGATAGTTCAGACTTCTCTCTCCAGTTGATTTGGTTGGGTTGGGTTTGTGAGATTTATTGGCAAATTCCTGATAAATGGCAGGAGTATTTCGAGTCTTTAGTAACTATTGTGTGTAGGAAATTCTGCCATTGCATGGAGACAATGTCATTCACGTGCTTTATTAGACATTTGCTTATTAGCTATCATTTCTGTGCTGTAATGGGTAATTTGGCAAGATGCATAACAAAATTTGCTATAGCTCTTTTTTGCATATCAAGCTGGAAGCTCCTGTTTGACATCCATTTCTGTGGAATTAGCCAAATGGGGCAGCAAACAGATTTGGTATTTCCGCTCAGTGTAGCACGGAAGGCAAAGGTTATCACCACCACAGGACACAAGGAGGGGCGGTCACTCCTCCAGGCTGCCTCCGGAGCTGTGCTGATGGTGCCCGGTGAAGCAAATCTGCTGCAAATTACAGCATGTGGTTATGGATCAATTTACACTCCTGCCTGTTGCCAAGAACGTGCTGTGCACGAATGGAGCTAACTTGGTAAACATGCTCTCTAGAAACAGAAAATAACCAAATGCTGTTGAAAAGAAAAATTAATTAATGTTTGCAAAGCATTTAGAAACTGAAAAGCGTGGTATTAGTGCTAAGTGTTCAGGGCTTTAACTTTCCCCTCAGAACTTTTATTTTTTCTCTTTGTTAGTCTTTAACCAAACAAAACATTAAGAGTGTGAAGCCTTAGTGTCTAATGTCCCCAGTCAGGTGCCTGGAAGTTGTTAAAATGCAGTAAGTAGACAAGAAGAAACTGTAAATGGTGTGAATCAGCTCATTTCTACTGATGCTAGCAGAAATGAGTTGAGTTATGTTTGCTGGAGATCAGCAGCAGGCTCTGTAGCACAGTTCCTCCACTTGCCTATCGGGTTCAGCCAGCCAGAGCCAGTAGCTGGCATATTTCCTGCAGCTCCCACCTCTTGGAACCTGGGTGCCAAGGATGGATACAAAACCGTGTTAGGGCACAGGCTTTCCTTGCACAGTGAGGCAGACAAATTGTATGGCTCAGAGCTGCTATCTGAGGCAGACAGCATGGTAGATGAAAAGCCCAGTGATACCAGAGAGCAGAAATCCCATTTATCAGCTGTGCTGTACAGGGCTGAGAGGTGGCTCTGATGTCTGCCTCCTGACTTGAGAACTCAGGGACAAGGAAGCATCTATGCCTTTCCTTCCAAAGAGCCTTGACTCCCTCAAAAACAAGTCTTTGTGATGCTGGAGTCCCCAAAAGAAGTGTGGTTTTACTTGGGAAGCCAGAAGAGCGGTAAGCCACCCCAGGAACCATTTGTGGTGGAGTGAGGGATGAGGTTTGCATTTAGGCAGCCCCAGCCAGTTCCCTATGCCCATCTCTCTGTGTAACTGCTCCCTTCTCTGTTCTGAAGGCTAATCTGTACCTCCAGACATTTGCAGTCAGTATTCTTATGTGCTTAGCAGGGTGTTAATCTGTATTTCAGAAAGGGATGAGTGGGAAGAGAGTCTTGTTGAAAACAAGGCACTGTGCAGAAGGCAGTTTAAGACTAATGGCTGGAAAAAAACATTGCACTGTTCTTTCAAAGCATCTCTTTTTAGGGTTATTGTATGACTTTCCAACACAAGCTCCCTTTCTCTAGCCAGGAACTTTGTCAGACTAAATTTGATGATGTTGAGCATCTGTTCCATGCTCATGAGTGTCCAGCAGCTCACACTGAGCTTCCAGATTAATGGAAATCCAGATGATGTGTCCGCTTCAGCTGTGCAGTGTGTGAGCACTGTGCCCAAGTCTACATTGCATGTAAGCTGGCAACAGTGCTCCGAGACTGAATCCAGTCTTTGATCTGAGAACTGTTTCTATAAATACTGTTGGTGTAAAATTTTCTGATTGTTCTTTTGATGCAAGACAAACAGGCAGGCCCATATGCATTTTAAGTACTTCCTGAGTAAAACAATAGTTTAGCAGAGGTAGGGAAGGGTACAGGATTACATCTTTAGATTTGGGTATCTCACTGCATTTTTTGAATCTTGCCTTTTTTGGATCTGATCAATGCCTATCTAACTCATCTCTTTTGTGTTTCTTCTCACAGGAGATTGGTGACTTATCTTATGCTGGATTATCCGGCAGAGTAAGAAAAGTTACCTGCCAAGCAAATCCAGTTATTCAGCAGAGTGTGTTCAGCTCACTTCAGTTTTGGTGCTGGAACACAGTGCCGGAAAATCTCTTCATGACATTTTTGGCAGAGGTAAGTGTTACCAAGATTTTTTAATAGTTGTCTTTGTAATTAGCCATTCTAAATTCCTGTATTGAATCAGAGAGGGCTGGAATCCTCACATGTCCTCCTTGCTCCTATCTTTGCTTGAGTTCACCATAGAAAGCTTTGAGCAAAATCCATTAAGAACCAAAAAAGTGCAGCTTTGAAAGAGTAATTCAAACATATGTAGAATGTTCCTGACTACATCTTATTGCAGGCAAGTACTGAGATTTCTGCAGTTCTGGGCAAATGTGTTTATTTGTTACTTTATTATCCCACCTGTTCTCTTCAACGTCTCTCTCCTTCTCTCGTTTCCTAATATTCCCCTTGAGTATTATTTTTCTGATTTGTAGAACATATGAGGATTACTCAGATAGATCAAATCAATGACACCATGCTGTTATAAAGGACTAGACAGGGTGTTGTAGTGCTTTTCTTGGAAGGGTAGAATTTTCCTTTCTTACTGATAGTACTTCCTGAAGGTAGCAGTGGTATGAGAGCAGTACTCCCTTCCCCATTCCATAGCCAACAGTGATATTCTGAGACAAATATTCACCATTCTTTGCTGCTCTGAGGGTTCTTTCACCCCACAGTGGAATGATTTTGTTAAATAGAAAGAAAAATGTAGAAAAATGACCCAGTCTGATATGTATCTGCTGGTATTGACTAAATCAGTTATCCTGAGAGGGCAGTGTCAAGACGTCTATTGATTGCTCCTGAGTAAACATCCTGTTGAAGTGGCAATATCTGTGAAATTGAATTACGTAAATTTTAATGCTTATAATAAAAGTTCATCAGAACTAGTACAGAAGCTTCTCTACTTAACCAGAGGTTGACTCAGTTTATGAAATGGAGCAATTTATCTCCCGATCTGTCATGATACAGGCATCCAAATGAACCTTTAGTAATAAATATGATATCTCCTCTGTAGTGATCTAAACTCTGAAGAAAGAAAGAACTGGCATGTATTTTCCAAAACTGGGAGAAAACACGGTGAGTTCCCAAGGGTGCAAGTGGACTTGTTTGTATTTATAAGTAAGTCAACATCAAGCTGATGTGATTAAACAGTTACTCTGTTAGTGACTTGGCCCTGTTCTTTTCTCCATCTGGTAGGCAGTCAGGAAGATTAGATTTATGCTGTGTGTTTATTTCCTTGAAATAAAATGAATTTTGTTTATATTTCTAGACAGTATGATGTGGTAACAAACATACCAAATATATTAATTAACTTAAAAAAATAAAATGAGGATTTAGACAAAAAAAGAAGGCATTCTTCCCAAGGCACAATACTTTATCAATACTTTATTTAAAGGAAATGGAAAAATGGAAATACACTTTTTTTTTTTTAATGCTCATTTACAGACTTTAAAGAAAATTAAATTTATAGTTTAGCCTCTGAGTTCTGGAACTACCAGTTATTTCCTGAAAGTGACTTTGTAATGAGTTTTGGGAAATCATTTTAGTATTGACTTGGGCCATAATGTTTGGCTGTTGCTTTTTTGAATAAGATTAATTAAATTACTCTGAACAGGCTCCAAGTCCATGTCCTTCTCTGAGGCCAATTGTGAATGTGACCATAATAAACTCCCTAAAATATATTTCAGAAAGTAAATAATCTCCAAACCTGGAAGTATGTCACCATGCTCTTACAAGAATAATGAATGGTGTTTGATTCCTTGTTTCAACATACGTCACTTTGCTTTTGTACGTTGCACTTTCTTCAGTTCCAAGAAGCGAGAGTTATTTGCTTGGTTAATTTTCTGTACAACAGCAGGAGATAATTTTGACTACGTCTTAAAGAACTGGATAAGAAGTAAGTGCACAATAAGGCACAAATAAGGGCTGGCAGTTGCACTTCTGATTTCAACTTGGAAATGTTGGACTCCTCTAGTTATTTCTTCATACTTTGGTAAGCTCAAATGAAATAAGGGCTACAAGGCTCTTTCTTTTTCTTTCTTAATGCTCTATAAAAACATATGGAAGTGAATGTTCTAAATTTACAGAAGCTGTAAAAATCAATGCCAAATATGCAAAGATTCCATGAACAGAGAGGTGAAAGGACTTAACCAAAGCTGCTTAATGTGCTCGGGCTGATGACAGTGGAAACCAGGTCTTCAGAGCCCCATGCCAGTGTCCAATCCAGCGAGGACTGCTGCTTCTTGGTAAGCTGGACTGAGATATCTCCCAAAATGCTGCTGATTTTCCATAGAAATAGTATGTACTTTGAAAAATAAAATTAAAAACCAGTAAGACATACCCCAAGGGAAACCACCATGAATTGATTGGTGTATGTCTCCCACAGAACCATGGGCAAGGTAGACAACAAGAACTGTTTAAAGAATAGGAGCAAAAGGAAAGAAAACAGTAGAAGTTTGTGGAGCAATTTAGTACGAGCAGCTGCACAAAGTATCTCAGCAGTGATAGAACATCTGCAGTCCCAGTAAAGAGAAAGATCAACAGCTTGTGTGGTACAGGCTTCCAAAGGAGAGTTTGCTGCACTTCTCAAATCTCCTGTGAGTTTTCCTCTGAGACGGAGTAGGTGAGTTGGGGAGCACAGCACTGCTGATAAAATTTGGTTCCATAAGGATGAAGGTTGCTAGGGAGCAAGACCTTCTTACGCCATAAGGAAGAATTTCTATTTCTTTGGCATTAGTTTCCTTGCTAGGAGGTTCTGCCCTCATTCTTAAGGCTGTAAGATCTGGGCAAGTCTTTTTTGATGAGCAGTTGATGTTGGCTGGCAAAGGCTGTGAATTTTTCTTCTTCCTTGTTCTTAAGGGTCCTAACTCCTGCTGACAAGAGTAATATAGAGATGTAGAGGTCTTAAGTAGACAGGAATCTTGCAGGGTACAGGTTAAACTAACACTGAAAGAACCAGTAGCTGCAACATTCTGTAATTATTTCCATGATCCCTCTCTACCCAGTGCTTTGTTGCTCAAGGCAAAATGATTTGGGTACAAACTTGCTGCGAGAGAATGTTCCCTGCATTCCCTGCTCTACTGGTGTTCCTTTAGATCTTTAGAAAGAAAAACAGTTTGCTCCTAAAACTGACCAAAACATGAAGGATGATTTGGTTGAGTGAATGTGATAAGAAATGGCAAACTGTGTCAATTTTTTCTTGTTCTTATTTAATTTATATATTTGTGTTGATTTTCTACCTTGGGAAGAGATTTAAAAAAATAATTATAATTCATTGCCTCAGATTTGAGCTTTAATTCTATTTTTTACCTTTTTTTTTCTCTCTTTAATTTCTGATTCCTCTGAGCTTTGGAAAAAGTAGAAATGTTCTTTTGGTAGATGTATTGGTTTACTTTGTATGAATTTGAATATATTATTGATAAACTGAATTTATTGCTACCCCACAAACAAGGTAGATATGAATGTTCACTTCTCACTTGTTTTCTTGATGAAATTTTAAACGTGTTTTGCTGTAAATGGAATCTCAGTTAAAGGAGTAATTAGTATTTCTGTCTGTTTAAAATAATACTTTAATTAGCTGTAGTTAATCCTAAGAATTGAAGAATACTCCCTCAGGTATTAACGTGTTATTTTAGATGTTATACTTAAATACCTAAAATCACATTATTCTCCAATAATCCTTGCTTGGTGGGATGGTGTTCAAGGTCTGAGTGGTGCTGACACTTCTTACACCTTAAGAAAGGAAAACAAAGCAATCAATTAAGCTCTTAATTTATCAGCCAGTATCTCACTGCATATAATTTGACTGTTTTTTTTTTTTTTTTTTTTTTTAGCAAAGCAAGTAGGACAGCACTTTTCCTGAAAAGCTGATGTCCTAAACAACTGATGGAAAAGCAGGTGAACATAAAAGAATAATGGACACAGGACCCCGAACCTCCAATAGACAAAGAAGTTAAATCCCTTGCAAATGCTGGGCCAAATACAACTGTATCACAGGCTAAGTGAAGTCTACACATGCCACTGGACAGAGCTAAGAAGAAAATGAGCTTCAGCCACTGTACCTTTCCTCTGCTGTCTGACAGGGCAGAGGTTCTGGCAGACAGAACTTACCAGATTCAAGAGGGCACATCTGACAACAATTCACAGTGAGTAGACATGCATTAAAGCAAAAAAAAAAAACCCTATCTGTTTGCTTTAGGTAAAGTATGGACAGTTTCATTGCTAATGCTGAGGACAAATTGTATTCAGAAGATAGCTTTGTTTTCTTTGCCTTGTGTCTTGTGCAGAGGCCGTTGCTGTACATGCACTGTGATGGCTGTGGGGATTTTAGAACTATAAGCATCTCTGACAACCCAGTTGCACTGCTGTTTTCTCTATTTTAACAGCAGATCTTCTTTTGCAGTAGGCAGTGTGAAAATAATTGTTTTCAATTATTCTTGGCTACATTTTTCCCGCAGATTCTGACTTAATTAGACTCATTAAGAAGACCAAGCAACATATTGTCTGTAGAAAAAGATTTCAAATGAGAGAAGATTGTTAAACCATTTTATTCAAAACCTTCTGCCAGGAGAAAGAAACCTGACCAAAACAGGGAGGCTTCCAAGAAGTAGCTCCATTGCTGCTAGAGCTGTTTTTGGAGAGAACAGGGTTTATTTTTGCCAAAAAATGTAATTATTTTTGTTAAAAATATCTGCTTTGCTTTCTAAAATGTGCTTTGTCCACAAATATTGCTATTGGTCGGTCTACTCACAGTGATCTAGCTATCACAGATGCTTCAAGATAATTCTTCAGATGTGTAATAAATAAAATAAAATATATATATTTTATTTTATTTATTTTTTGTTGTTAGTGGGGAGCCATACGTATGTAGAGACAGTGCATTGGGCAGCATCTTTTCTTCAGGGTCTGTGCCTGCTGTGGGAGGCCACCCAGCTCTGTGACAGTGGAGAGAAAAAAGAAAAGCAAAAGGAACAGAGGAGAGGAAAGAGGAAAGATGTAGAAAATTAATGCATGGGAGAGAGATTTCTAGTTCTTTAAGGGATTGCCAGCACACAGTCTATAGAAAATTTTCAGCCACGTGTAAACTGGGCAGAAATTTCTTTCAGGAACTGCTGTTGCTAACCCTGAAGCAGCGGGCAGCAGCAGCACTCTTCAGGCTGCAACAGAGACTGGGGTCAGGAACCAAAATTGTACATGGACCCTTAACAGGAGGAAGGAGGGACTTGCAGAGGACTCCCAGGTAATACTGTGAATGTTTCCATTTTAATGTGTCTGGCAGGGCCCTGGTTGGACTGTAGCACTGATATCACACACACACAGTATAAAATACCAATGATATCTCTCTTGTGATACAAGAGAGACAGAAATGATAGCAGTTTAATTTCTGGCTAAGCTATAGTCTTTTCCTCAGCTGAAAAAGCAAGCAAGTCCATTTCAGATGGCAAATGTATCCTATACCTTGTCTTTTGCCATTTTGTCATTCATTCTTCGAATTTTTCCCCAAAAAATCCTATGATGTTATTTTCCTGGGTAAAGATCTGTGATCACAGAATGGTCATTAGGTACTCAGCCCCATAGTTCTTCAGTGAGACCAAAATACTGAGGTGCCAGCTATCTATTGGGAGATTCCATAGAAGATTCTCTCTTGATTGTGAGGCCTTTAAATTCCTTTTGCCTTAGCATTCATTGGTTGTGGCAACCACTAAAACAGACCTATAGCTAATGTTGTGTTCCCAAATCCACTCTAAGTACCCAGTTTAGAGATCCCATAGAAATTTTGTTCTTTAATTTGCTTAGATTTAAAGGTGGATGCTGTTTTCAACATTTGAGGGTACAGAGTTCTGAATGTCAGCCAGTGCTGCCATTAAATATATATACAAATAAATCAGACCTTTCTGAACAATGAAAGAAATCCCTAACCCTGTAATGTCAATTCAAGCATTTCTTGTTTTTTAAATCTTGCATAGACTGCCTAACTTTATTAACTGTGACCGAATACACCTTAAAATATGTCAGCAGAGTAACTGTTACTGTGGTTAACAGCATTATATGGAATCCAGCACCTAACTCTCTGTCTATATTGTGTCTCAGAGGTGTGAGAAAGGATGGCTGGAGTGAACCATGAGGAGAGCAGCATTGAAGGAGGTTGGATGCTGTCATAATTCTTGTGTCTTGTCCTGAACAGTAACAAGAGAGAGGCTTTGTAGGCTGCTGAATCATGAAAAAGAAAGGATAGGCTTTGTTTGATTGTTATGGGAAGTGTAAAACCTTGTAAATAATGTAGATAATTTATTTCTTTGGGCACCTGAAGCAGAGAATAATTAATGTTCTGCTTATTAGCTTCCTTACTGCTCTATAAAAATGCCATGGCATTTTTCAGTAACAAAAATCTGTAGAGAACTGTTTCCCAAACTGGAACTAGGTTACAGTTTTTATATTGTGTTTGCTGCCATTTAAGAGACTTTCTAAGTAAGTAATTACCTTCTAAGCAAAATAAAGAGATTATAATCTTCATTCTTCTAGGGCAGAGTTTAAGCAGAGTTCTGTTCTCAGTTGCATCTTGAGATGCTTAATGCAGCACAGCTTAAATACATCCATGTACTCTCTCAGTATCTCAAAAGTGTTATTGAACCTAAGAAACAGTTGTTGGCTTTATTTCAGCATGATTGTATTAATCATTTTCACCTTAGGCTGTAGGTTGCATGGTATGCTTTAATCTTGCATGTAATCACAATAATTAGAAAGGGTGTCAAGAATAGAGTTAGTCTTACCATCTTGTACAGACTTTCTGTACTCTGAGTAACCTTGACTAATGCCTGTTTAACCTTGTGTTTACTTCAGTTTTAAGAAACTGTGTCCAGTATGTATTTTCTTGTTCAGCAGTGAGGATATGGCATCTTGAGGCACTGATACCTCTGCTGGTTCTTCTCATCTGCTGCTGTGCCAGCAGGGACTTCCAACATGAGCGTGCAGGGAAGATGAAGGAAGTGCTGGATGTCCCATGTGCAGGTAAGCGGGATCTGGAAGGGCCAAAATGTTTTCCCTCAGCTCTGCTTGTTCCTGTCTATAATACCAAAGTTGCTTATGTCTTTCTTAGGTCCTTTTCTGATCTGGACACTTGGTAGTTGCCCTGTGCCTGCCACATGCCCTTCCTGCACAGGGGCTCCCTCTAACCACTCAGTCACACATTTTGTATGTCCCTCTATTCAGTAACCCAAGAAAGTTAAATTTCCTGGATACTTCTGGAGTTGAAAATTGTTTGTAAATTTTCAACCTGAAACTGTCTGAAAATCACAGAGCTATCTCCTTTTTTGTCCTTTATTGCAGACAGTGGAATGTAGAGGACATTAGCAACCTTCATGTACCAGTGTGCAGTGTCTGCTGGTGCCCATCCAATTCTTCAGATGTATCTTATATGAAATGGCTGTTTGTTAACAGAGAGCCAGGTGAGATTTCTGTTCACTTTTTTTGCTTGTCACCTCAATGAATTCTTTACCAGCTTTCCAATTTATCTGGACTATTCTGAATCTTAATTCTGGCTTCATGAATGCTGTTACACTTTGTAGCTCAACGTGCTCAATTTCTGCATGAGTACAGTCTTACATCGTTTAAGTTAATGAAAGAGCTGACAGACCTCTGTCTGAAAAATCTTCCTACCATTAGAGCAGACTATTGCATTTCTTAGAAAAGTATATTTGCAGCCACCTTGGTTGTAGTGTTGATTAGTGCTAGTACGTATTTCCTCAGCTTGCTCATATGACTTTTATGCAACTTTACCAGGGCAAATATAGATGCCCCCTTCTGCTTCACTTACTTGCTAGGTAATTATTCTGCCAAAGAACATATTGAGGTTTTTTTTTTTTTTTTTTTTTTTTTTTTTTTCTTCCCGTGGTTGTGGGGAAAGNTTTTTTTTTTTTTTTAACTTTTCCTCCAGGTGCTCAGGAGAAAAGCACTTTCTAACAAAATCAGACTCTATTTTATTTTTGAAGTTTTCTCTCTAATTTCTGTGCCATGGTTGCAGCCAAGGCTTGAGGATTTTATTATTAAGCCTGTGTGATTGTAGATATGAACAAGAAAATTTTGCAACACGTGTATAATCATCCACAGAATTGGTTTAATGCGGACTTAATTCAAGATGGTTTTCTGGGAATTAATTTATATTTGGTACATTTGAGTGTCTTGCATGAAAAGGTATTTTTATTATGATTTTTAATGTAGTAATTTGATGAGATCAGAAGGTTTTACTTCGGAAGGAATTATATTTTTGCAGATAGGTGAGGTATCATTCTACAGGCCTAAAATTTCTCCTCCATAATTTTTTCATGCAGGAGAGCTAAAAATAGTGTGAATTCACACAGCAATGGGGTCTTTTGGTCTGTTCACTCTCTGCCTCATGACTGCTAATAAAAACATTTCAGTGGAAAATCTGTGAAGAAGGGAAAAGAGAGTGGGTCTATTTAAGAAGTAAGAATTTCATTATGAAACAAATTCTGGATTCCCTTCACTGTGTTAAACTTCCTTTTGTCCTTTCCATGTTAATTCCATATTCCACTCTGCCCTAGATATATATAGTTCTTATCCTAAAACTGCTTTCAAAAATACAGAACATTGTTTGGGGGAAGATTTTTATTCTTCTTTTCTGCTGAGTGTATGATGAGAAACTTGAATAAACCCTTAAGGAAACAAATTGAAGGAAAACTGTTTTCAAGGTGGGGAGAACAAGTACTGGAGCAGCTGCTGAGTCACCTCCTCCAACCATGATGGCATCGTCAGTAACCCAGAAAGCATGTCAAAGTCAAACCAGTGCTGTGCTGGCATAGCACATCTATCTGGGATATCATCAGATGGCTTCCTGACAAATCTTTGGGGGGAAGACAAGATAATTAAGGAAGTGGCTGTAGAATGTGAGCTGTTAACTTGTGTACTGAGCTCAGTGGAGCAGGCAACTTGTAAATGTCACCGTCAAACCAGATATTTATTGGTTTGAACTGACACGCTCTAACTTCACCGTAAGTAGTGAGAAAATATTCCCCATCACTTGAGACATTTTAAACTGCAGCAGATTGAACACAGCCTGAAAGAAATGTTCTCTTGAGCTGATTGCTCTTATGGCAGCTAGGGGAGTGATGAGATGATCTGCTTTGTTCCATCTTCCTTCCCTCTTTGTTTCAGCTTTTGTCCTGTACTTTCCTGCCACCACCTCCAAGTTGCTGCTGGTTTTTTTTTTTCCTACAATTATATTTGTTTCCTTATCACTTTAAGGAAAGTGGACAACTTTTATATAATAATGTGCACATGGAAAATAGGATGACATAGGAGCCAGAATACAAAACATTCAGAACATTTTTAAAAGCAAATATTGACTTTTTTCCCTCCTTGCTCACCAGCTGCAGACTGTACTGTGAGAGAAACCAATCAGAGACTCATTCCCAAACTGTCCAGATGAAAAAGACCCATAGGCTACTTTGCTTATTGCTGTAACTCTCTGGAATTGCTTTGTGCCATATATTTAAGTACTATATTCAGGCTAATTTGCTATAACTTTTCACCAGAAAGCTATCCCATACCATGATAAATCTTCCCACCAATCCTGTCCTTGAAAACTCATTCCATGTTTTCATTTGTCTGTTTTCATTCAGAGCTAGAGATGCTGTCTGAAATATTTAAAACTTGAGGACCTCAAGCAGGCACCAGAGAATACTGTCTCCAGGCTTTCCCCCTTTTATCCTTTGTTCGGTGGAGGAGCAAGCATTGTAATAAAAATTCCAGACAGGGAAGCAAAACCGATCCATATGACAGGACTATCTCCTGCTTTCGTCTCCTGGAGATAAAGTCGTTCTTACCTGCATCTTGGTAAAGGATTATTTAACAAGCATGAAAGGAGAAATATGTCTTGGAACACTGTTGGTTCTACTGTACAGAATGATAGAAAAGCCTTTATAGAATACAGTGAAGAAACAGACTTAAAAAAAAAAATAAAATTGTTTTACAGGTATGATCCACCCAGGTGAACAGGCCTACTCTTGGGCCAAGAGGACCCTGAAATAATTCAGACCTCATTCTGCAGCACAGAACTCAGCATAGTCTCATTCACCCCATCTTTTTGCTATGCTTGCAAAGTGTCATTGCTGAGGGCAGAATGACTTTATGAACTATGAATATGTTCATGTCTTGATTGTCTAAATGCTCAGTCACTTGTTTGACCTTGCCCATGACACCTCACTTGGCCCATTGAAAATCATGGGAAGTTTTCTGTCATTTCCAAAGGACCAGATGCAGATGTGAGATAAAATGAAATTCAGATTCAAAGCGATTAAGAACAGAAGCATGAAAGTTGGAAGCTATTTTGCAACTACTACTTTCAATTCAGCTTTAGCTCTGGATTGAAATTACAATCCTTTGCCTTTCTCATCTAGATATTTGAGATAGCTTTAATGTACTTTGTCAGATAATTTTCAAATACTGCTGCCTTAATACAGGAACTGAATCCTGCTTTTACAACTGTTATTCAGAACCCTTGTAAATGTCACTAAAAATATAAAAAAACCACTACTATTTCCATAAGTGATTATGAAGGTGTGCTACATTGGAAAAACAGCATTTTTTTTCCAGCTGTGTGCATTATCAGTTTTGAGCTCTGCAAAGTAAAATCTTGGTTATCTCTCTTTATTCCACACAACTATGGTATTAATAGCCTGGAGCAATCTCTGTGTGCCCTTTCAATCCGTAAAATGTCCTGATTTGTATACTTACTTACTTATATAACAGAGGCCAATCTCAAGTGCAAATTTATTTCCTAAGGAAAATAGATTTAATGTAAAAGGTGTTCTGCAAGTTTTTGTTTTAGTTACCTTGGATCAGCACCAAGAAACGTAGCTGCTTATTCAAGCGGGTCTTAGCTGAGAGCTGCAAAGTCAAGGATGGCAGGGAGGTAAACAGACAATATTCTGTTCTCAGATTCCTCTCTTCAAGGTCAGGGTATATACTCGGATTGAAGTAGGATTACCATGATAACCATCGAGCCCACATCACCACCAGAGCCCAAGTTTACATTGCCTCATGCCTGCCCAGCTCAGAGCCCTCACTTCCTGTTCCCCAGTAGTTCTGTGCCTCCTCCACTTGGCATCAACTTTGCAATCCTCCTTCTCTGATACTCCAGTCCCTCCACATTAAAACCACACATCACTGTTTGTCTAGAAAGAAAAAAAAAAAGAATAAACATAAAAAATGTTAAGAAATATTTACTGGTTTTTTTTTGTTTTGTTTTTTGTTTTGGTAAATATGGCATTCCTAATCTTAATCAATTTAATTCCTGACCCTTGAAATGACTGCAAAAAAAACCAAGAGGATACAGTGAGTAAACAGCATAGTCATCAGCTACTTGTCTGGAGTACAGAGAGCTGCCCACAAAGTATGCTGTGCTGAGAACACTTTCAAAGATGAAAAAGAAAGAGGCTCATAGAAAAATAGCAATTCTCTCAAGTAATCTTCATCAGAGGATGTGTCTGTGAAATAACCTTTAGAGACCTTTGGTAATTCAGTACATCAACATCTGGTCACCAAAGTACTGGATCAGAAAAGAGATGTTCATAAGCCCTTTTGAAATTCCATTCTTCCATAACAGCAGGGCACTATGGTGTATGGTATATGACAAGGATGGATTAGTTTGTGATGGCCTAATGATTATCAGAAGAGGGAAAAACAAAAACAAAAAAAACCCAAAACCATTGCACCATCTCTCTGTAAGTTTCATTTATCCACAAAATAACAATTGTTTCCATATTTGCATTTCCATTATACAGAATAGCCTACCTTCTGACATACCAGCACAGTGGTATTGCTTTATTTATTTAGGCTGGATGGTTTACTTTTCACAGTACGACCAGCCAGTAGAAAAAATAGGACTCAATAATGCAAACATTTCACAGTAAATAAATTGCATTAATACAACAATATAAAAGCTATGCTCAGCAGTTTTGGAAGGACAAGGTCTGCTCTAGAACAGTGTATACAGCTTTCTTAAGAGTCACTTTGAAAACTATGAGGCTTCATTTTTTATTTTTTTTTTCTAAATATGAAATTATTCAAGAAGATTTCTATGGAATTTCCACTTAGGATTCTGTTGGTTTACTTCACTGAAGAGAGTTACAGGTTCAGTTGGTCGCTTTCAAGAATGGTTCTGTGGTTCTATTTCTGCCTCATATTCACTGCTGTGGCCTCCAGTGTAAGATCTTTCAGTGACTAAAGACTACATAAGGAACAGAACAGCTTAGTCATTAGCTAACTCAATATCTCAGAGTCACTCCATCCAGAGATAATCCACACTTACCTTTCCAAGCTAACTAACTAAAGACTCAGAAAGGTTCTTCAGGGATTAGATCTATTGACTTGATTGCCTGACAGATTTAAGATTCCTTGTGCAGAGCCCCAGCTCCACTGCAGTTGACACAGAGGATAAATGGTCATTCACTGTTTCAAGCTTTAGGAGAGACTGGGCCTCCTGTCCTTCTTTGGTCTTCTCTGCTTCTAAGCTATCCACAGTTGCAAAATAAAAAAACAACAAACCCTTTCTGTATTTTGCTACAGCCTAAGCAGAACCTGTACATGGACTGTATTCTAAAGCTCCATTCAGCACTGTCACCTGTGATATTGATGCACTGCTTACAAAGGAGCTGTAAATGTTTGACAATAAATGAGACACTCAGTGTCATGACTGTGCACCTCGTGTCAACTGACATGAACTGACACTTTATGGTAAGTAAGTGATACAAATTAGCTCTGATTTTGTTCTAATAGAGTCAATGGTGTGCCTTGAGGCAGGGGAGACTTTCCACAAGACAGTCTTTGACTTTGTATCTACCGTCTCTGTCTCTCATGGTGTCTCAAAGAAGGGAAAAACTGCATGGCCCAGTGCAGCATCAACAGACATTTCTTGTATTTGTCTGACAATCTGTGCAAAACTCATGCTATTCAGTAATGATAAAGTCCATCAGAGAGGGATAGTGCATTATTTTGCCAGCACTGAAACTTGTTTGGCCATCATAAGATAGCATTTTGCTTGAATAATTATTTTAGCTCTTTGTTTGAGCCTGATTGAAACATGGGACTCTTTCGGTATGAATGGAACATCATTGTCGAAGGAAAGAATACAATGAGGTCACATCCTTCTTAGTTTGAGGAGATATAAAACAAAAAAAGAAACACACTTGCCTGCTTTTAACGCTCCCAGTTGTCCTCCTTCTCCTTGACTCCTTTGCAACAACTGCAATCTTTTCTCTTCTGATCCGGCATCGAAGGAAAAGAAAAGCCTCTTGAATGTGGTTGTTTTTCTTCAGAAATTACCTATTTTGAGATTTGTAAAGGTACCTTAAAAATCTTACATTCAAAAGAAGGAAAAAAAGCAGTGGTGTTTTTAATTCTTCGTATGAGTCAGTACTGCTGTTCAGTAGTTTAAGACTTGCCCTTCTTATCACTGAACATGTCTCACCAGGGCCACTGCAACCTGAGGTAAAATTACAGAAGAGGTTAGGATTTAAGCCTTTCCAGCCTTTGGTAGGAAATAATAAATACCATGTAAACATGTTTACTGTTACATGTTTGTGCCATCTGTCACTACTTCACTGTCAGTGTTTTACCTCTAATGGATATGCACTGTGTCCCAAAAGGTGTTCTAGAACCAACCAAGTAAGATAGACTTACTTACCGTGTCTGCTGTATGCTTGTTTCTTTTCTCAACTAATTATGCACTTCATAAAAATGTTTAAATATATATATACACATATTTAAACATTTTCTTATATATATATTAGAGGTCATGCTGAAGTCTTTTTTTTTTCTAGATAATACTAGACACAACGTAACCAATAAAATATTGTTTAAGTCAAACTACTCGTGTCTCTTTTTTTAACAATATACTTTTTCATGCTTACCTAAGCACCTGAAGTACAGAGCATGGAGCCATAACAAAAATCCATAGCAGAAAGTGATGCAAGGCATTTTTCTATTTTATTCCTCATTGAAAATAATGTGCATACTTACTTTCTAAATGCACTCATTTCTACAGTGCACAGACACTGACAAGCTCCCATTGCTCTTTCTTTACAGATATGATTTACACAAGGTAGACCCAGAGTGAAATAAAGAAGTAAAATGAAAATACTGTTGCTATATTTGTATTTATCATTAACAAGACAACTGCAGCCTATATTCTCGCTCATGATTATAATTAATACGAAAGGGTAGGAATTATAACAAACAAAAAAATTTCTAGCACATTATGCTTGGGATTTGAACTGATTTTATTATAATCCTCTGTGACATCCACACAATAGTCAGAAAGCTTGAAGCAATTAAATATAATAACGATCTAAATATGTTACATTTCTTTTTCAGCCACTGCTAAATTATAACCTTAAAAGTGATGATGGGATTTCACCAGTGTCAGTGACTGTTGTTCATAAAGGAATTTCTGTATCCAGTTTTAATTATACATGACCTGTAAGTCTATTTTTATATTTGCTGCCACTTCTGCATAAGGGCAGAATGCCAACTTTCCTCACAATACTGTCTTGAAACACTGGTAAAGTCAAAGCAGAAGGGGTGCTCAACTAGATCCTTCATCCAAGACCAGCACTTCTTAGCTTCACTTGGCTGTCCTTCCATTAAAGCTGCTAAAAGTGTGATAAGCATCCCCAGGTGAGGATCTGACCTGCAGTTTTTGAGCAAGAACTTCCATCAACACGGCAAAAATTTCAAAGCATTCACTTTGAAAGTCTGAGGCCTTCTGCAACAAACACTTCTTTCCCTGTCACACCATCCTCCTGGTGACTCTTCTGCTGACAGTAAACTAAATATTGAACACCCCTTCAAGGAATTTGCCTTTTTACTTCCAAGCTTTTGAAAGAAACTGATAAAATGTCTAATTATTTGAATAATCAAGGGAATGAATATTTGATCACTAACATCAAAGATGCAGACAACATTTCAGAGTTGAGGTATGTGCTTAATATTGCATTACTCATAACACAAAAATCTATAATTTCCTTGAAAATGTGTTTGTTAAAGGTGCTTTTCCTCTACCTCTTGTAACAGTGGAATTGAGAAATATTGGGAATTTATCCATATATGTTTAAGCACCTGGAAATTCTAACTGTGCCACTTAACAAGTTGTTCTATTAAAGAAATCAGTGAATGACTAAGGAAAATAACCTGAAATTTGGACAGTTTAGTAATGGTCTGAAGCCCAGCTAGTCATGAAGGTTAATATTAATTGATACACAAGCATGGAGGATTGTCCTTTGTGAATGGCTTTAAGTGAGTGAGAAATTATCCTTGTCCCAACCTGGGAATTCCTGTTTGTTTGCCTTTCTCTCCACGTCAACTAGATGATGTGCCAGTTTAGTCCTAATCCCTCATTCCTGTCTCATTCCTCAGGGCCCGGCATCACATCTAGCTCTGATCATGAGCAAATACACTTTGACTTTGACATAACCTAATACTCAAACTACCATTAGTTTGAAAAGAAGACAAACACTTTTTCTCATGTGTTTCAAACACACCTTAAGCAGCTCTGGGACCTTCCATCACAATAACTTTATAAACCTTGTGCATTTACCTACCTTGACAGTTGTTGAGATGTTACACTATTTTGGTTTTAGATTATGTAAATTAATATCTTCTCTCTCTCAAAACACAGGTGATTGCAAAGGCAGAAAGGTCATCTAATGAAACCTGAGTTGACTGAGGAATATGGGCTTGGCTCCACTGCATTCCCTGAAGCAAAACCTTCAGTACAGATCAAACATGAGATTCACCTACCTCTGAGCACAGATGCATTTCAGGACCAAGTCTGAAAAGTACAATGTAGACCCCTTTACTCAGGCAGAACAGTACATGACAAATGTATCACTGCACGGTGACATCCAAGCAGCATGCCACAAGGTCAAAGCCAGGTTCATAATTCACCCTATTACCTGCTTAATCCATTCCTTATCAATTTATTACATGCATTTCCTGTTGGCTATATATCTTCTCATGCATCTCCAACTGGCTTTTAATCTCCGTGATTTTATCTGCATTATGGAAACACTGTGTATGACTAAGTTTTACCTACTAGAAAAAACATGATCCAATCTGAAAAACCTCACTGTGCTGTCCCTCAGGTACCTGTGTTATCTTTGGTACTCTAGTGGACTGCAATATTCTCTGCTCGTTAATCTATGTACTATCACTTCTGGTGCAAAACTATATTTAGACTTTCTAAAAGCAATATAACAATATTTCAACCTATAAATCAATCCAAGTTCTTAGACAGAAAATACACCTAGCAGTTAGTTGTATTTGCCTGAAGACATTTATGGGGTATATTATCAATCAAAATACTCTATTATTCAGTAAAGTTGGTTACAAAATAAGAAAACTGCAATTTATTTCTGATTCTGAATAGCTTTTCTTTAGTGGTTATATGTTACCTTTTATCTCCTGCTTGCTGGCAAACCTGATTTCTTTTAATTTTTTCTTTTAATCAGAGAACAAAGAATCTATTAAACTAAAAAGAAACCAACACAAAAAATCTTTTTATTAAAAAATGACTTCAAATTGTTCAAGTAAATTTTAACTAAGGCAAATATCCGTAACCCCCTTGAAAAGGTAAAACTTCCTAAGGCTTCTAGAAATGCACAACTAGACAGAGAAAGTGAGATAATAGCCACAATGTCTGTAGTAAAATTAGCCTGGTAACACATAGCAGTATCATTTGGTCACCATGGTCACATCTAACCCTACCTGAAACCGAAATAGAAAGAGGAAAAGATGCCACCTGTGTTATGTTAAGCTACTGCCAATTAGAAGACTGAAATATTGCAGGTTTTTCATCTCTATGATTATATCCATAGCAAATAAGTGATCCAAGTGCAAGGACAAAGAGATTGAAAGGAAGATTATTTACTCAAAGAGCGCTCCAATTTCCTGATGGTAGAATTCACTGAGAGGAAAAAAAAACACAAAACAAACAAGAACAATAAAAACACCCATAACTTACATCTGAGGAACTTCAGCTGAAATTGCAGATATCCACTACAGAGAGAGAGAGGATAAGCTTCTTGGAAAAAAAGGTAACACCTGTATTATTGCAATTTTGACTGTCAAGAAGTAATTGCAAATTGTTCTTGTGCCTGGACCTCTGCTTGCAGATCACAGACTGGCTATAAAGAAGAAATAATCCCTTAAAAAGAAGAAGTCCCAGAGGAGTTGCAAAAACTAGCATAAAACAGGCCTCAAAAATCCTAACCATAGAATTTGAAGTACTAACACACAATAAAGAAATTCAAAATCACTTAGATATATAACTTGGCCAAAGCATGAAGCAGGGAAAGCAGCTAGTAGACATTTGAAGCATGTGTTTGCATGGGAAATTCTTAGGGTTGAACTACGCAGAAAAGAACTATTAAGGGGTGGGTAAGGAGGACCGATGACATCAAACGGAAAATAGAAAATGATTTGACAGCAAGTAAGTGCTGTATGGTTGCTGTGCTCTATTTTCCCAAGGGAAAACAGTCAAATGTGTTTCACTAGAAACGTTAAAAAAGAAAGCAGGCTGGACAGAAGTGCAGAGGCAGTTCAGTAGTCAGAGATGGGACTGAAGAGCATTTCCACTCCTGAACTACCTGTTTGCTGGCTACTGATTCACTGTGATGCTTCCTTTTTCCTTTTGGAACCTCCAACTTCTGACACAACAATCCCAATCAGTGGTGAACACTTGCTATGCATGAAGACCTGCTTAGAGGACTGATTCCAACTTACCTACTAGTTGGTATCATTCAGCACTGATGTTTACACCCAGAGTCCTGCCTCTGTGAAGAACCAGCACCTGTGGTCACATTCTGCTGTCACAAAAGAAAAAGAAGTCAGAAATGCACTGTTCCTCAGAGCCTAGCTTCACAGACTTTCCTAAGGCTCCCAGCCTCTCCCTTTCATAGAAAAGAAACCACTGCTTAATGAACCAGGGCTGTGTTTCCAAATGTAGAAGTTTTTCACATGAGATGGATACCTCAATTTCTGCGAATTTGCAGGATTTATTCTTTTTTCAACAGAAGTCTGTTTTGTCTGGTGAAGTCTGATTTGCCTGTTTGCTGCCTAGTTTCTATAGCAGGGCTTAAGCACTGGTTTGATATATGAAAAAAAAACCAAAACAAAACAAAACAACAACAACAAAAAAAAACCCCTAACAATTTTTTTCTTAAAAAAAGCTTCNTGAAAAACAAAACAAAACAAAAAAAAACAAAACAACAACAAAAAAAAACCCCTAACAATTTTTTTCTTAAAAAAAGCTTCTAGTTAAAAAAGAAAAAAAAAAATCACAAAGCTGACAACGGCATACCCTGTTATGTAAAAGTGAGAGAAGGTCTCAGACAGTCAGTGCTATACATGGAAAGAGCTAATGGAAAGAAGCTTCTCTTAGTTATTGGATCCAGGCAGGCAGGACAGAGCCCCTCCAGCATCATCAGTGTATGTGGATAGAAAAACCTGGACAGGAGACACACACCTTCATTTCATGCCTCACCTTTGTATTTGGCAAGTCTAACTCACAGTAACCTACCTGACTGGTAGAGCCAGAGGTGTGAATTGCAACAAAAGCTGCTCAGGTTAGAGAGGTAAAAAAGCAAAAGCCCAAACCTCTGTTCCTGTGATAAGCTATGAACACCTGCTCAGCAAGTGAACTCCTACAGAGTTCACTGATTTCTCCGGGCTTTGGAGCACATTACTGTAGCTGAGAAGCAGAAATTTTATCTCTTGATGTTTGCCCATTCAAACCACAAAGACATGGCAAGGTGAAATGCTGTAATTTCAATTATTTTCCTTAAATTACACACGTAAGAGAGAGAGCAAATGAAATAGACAGAATTGCTGTTATTCAGAAGGTACCCTGAGAACCAGGAAGCCACTGTATGAAATGCAACAGGGATTTCCTGGAGGGATTTACGGGAGGGTAGGGAGGAGGATATTGGTTTTTCTCCACCACATCTGAAACTGAGAATCTCAGGCAACAAAGAAAGTGTTTGCTTAAAAACAGGTAAATTATTTATTCTCAGTTCGTCTGAGGAATGAACTAGAGAACTATTTAGAGTACAGAGGAGCATATAGTACTTCCTTAGACAACAGAAAGTGTGGAAAGTGAGAGGTGAAATTGCTAGAGAAGCTTGCATCATTCTGTAGCCTTTTGCTGACTTCTTAACAGTTGCTATAGTTGTAGAACACGTTTACATGGCTGAATAGATGCATGAATTCAGGTATGCTGCTAGTCAGCTTTTCTCACCAGAAAACACACACCTCAGAAGACACTGATCTGTGTGACAGGTAGCATCTAATCCACGCTGGTAATAAGATATTCATGTTATTTAACTAACAGTGCTGCAGATAGAATTACAGTAAGGATTCATTACAGCTACACCTGTACACGTGAAGCAATGTTTAGTCTAACAGTGGTTGACCCAGAGGAAGAATAACACCAAAGCCCTACTTGAGAAGTGGTGGCATGGCATGGCATGGCATGGAGCTCTTGGAAAGCTGTGTGCTGAACCTCAAGCTGGATGGCCTCTTGCAATCCTCTCTCCCTCTGAGCTTGGAAAACTGGATGTGGAACAGAATCTCCTGCTGTTGTGCTCTTTTCATAATGAAATGGGAAGGAGATCCTGCTTAACATCAGAAACAATTTTATAGTGACTTCTACAAATTTACCTGATATTTACATACTAATGCTTCCTAGGACTGATTCCAGGTGACCTCAGCAACCTTTTGCTAGTTGATAGTTTAAGTAATGCTTCTGTTTAGTTGCTATTCTGCTTGAAGACCTTCATTCTTGCAAGAAACAACTGGGAGGTTTTGTGTTGCACCATTCCTGCATGGATAAAGAATTACATGAATTTTTCTAAATATGACTTGACAGCGAATTTATTTCATTGTGCTGCTTTTGACCTAAGTAACTATTTTTATTTCCTGTCCAGCTGAGTTACTTCTTGATTTGCTGAAAGCTAAGGAACCAGAGCTGTGAGATTAAGATTTCAAAATAACATGCTTTTGGAGAAGTTATTTGGCTGAAACAAATGCCCTGCTTTGGTCTATCAGAGCCATGTGTCCTTCCTGCCTCTCTTAGCAAAGCTGTACTGGGAGGCAAGACAGTCATTGCTGAGTGCTGCTTCTTTGAAAGTCACAAGTATTTCAAAACTACACAAGTATTTCAAATGGAATTTCTAATATTTGGTGCTTTGAGTTGAGAAAAAAACTTTTGAAAAGTTTTGGGTTTCTTTTTTTTTTCCCTAAGCTTTTTTCCATTTCTTCAACAGTTTATAAAAATGATATAGTAGCTCCTCAGAGCTTGACTGACTTCAGTGGGTTCCTGGCAATGGAATCACTTGAGTTTCTAGACTTGTAATTTAGAGCATGAAAAGAGCCACATCAGGGCTGGTCAACACCATTAGCCACCCTCCAGTAGTGACAAATAGTGTAACCCTGGGGAAGAATGTAAGAATGAGACTTCAAGACTGAGGCAGAGATTATATCTTCAAAGTCCATGATGGATTCTTTCTTTCTCCCACCAGTTCAGCTGCTGGCCTTTTTACTTCAAGAGCATTTCTGGCTCACAGCCATTAATTTGATTACCTGTCTAACTAATGAGTTTACCCAAACTTCCGGTTTAATTGGATGTTGGAGAATTATCTCCTGATTGTTTTGAATGTGACAGTTCATTTTTGTCCCCTATTTCTTGTAGCATGAGAAAAAATGAACAATTTTTCCCTATTAAAGTCTTCATTTACAATTGCACACCCCTGTATCATAGCAACTTCAGGCATCTCTTTTCCAAGAGATGTCTCTATTTTTTTCTCACCGAAGAAGCTATTCAGTGTGTGTGCTCATCCTTCTCCCTGACTTGTGTTCTTTTGTGTCTCAAGACAAGTACAGATCTAAATAAGTACTACCCAGAGATCCCTTAGCTTCTTTGAAATGCAGTGATTTTCTTAGAAGTGCTGTGTAAAAATGACATATGTGAAATACAATGAAATTTGCTGGAGACTTCCAACGCTGAAGATTAAGTAAATATGATCTTACTCTATGTATTAAATCTACTGATGAGTAAGTTAAGTTCCTCACAACAAATTAGTTACTGTAACTGCTGGTGATGAGAAATTAACTTCCTCATCACCAGCAGTTACAGTAACTCGTTTGTCTGTTTTTCTCATGCTGGGGATAATTCTGCCTTGGAGATTTTACTCGGTATCTCTTTCCTTTTTCTATGACAGATGTTTAAGCTGACACTTCCTCATATAACAAGTGAAAACAGACTTCAGTTACACTTGATGGAAACCCCCTAACATCATCAGTAGTGGTACAGACCACAAGTCCTTCATCTTACCTCTCAGACAGTGATTTGGCAGCCCTATATACAATAATGTAAGAATAATTGCTTATTACATTTCTGCTGCAACATACAAACATTGTGTAGTACAGCATTAATGTCTGACAACCCAGCTGTCATCTCTCAAAAAATACTTGCTGTCTAACTACTGTAGCTGTAACTGCTTCAACTTCAAACCGAAGGAAGAGATACTGCTCCGGGGCATTCTGACAGGGTGTTATCTTTTGAAAAGACAGATGTTTGCGCTGGAACTGTCGGATGGTTTTAAGGCTTATGCACGTTTCAATAAATAAGTGCTAAATCACTTGCCAGGTCCTGAGTTAAAGTCCAGGCTAGAAGGTCTTCCAGAGAAATATGTCAGTGACACATAAAACTAAGAGCAGCATGTTCTCAGCAGAAGTTTCAAATCACCTTTTAAACAACAGAAAGAGCCAAGAAGCTCTAGCTTTAGGGCTTATGAACGTGAGAGGACATTGAGAATGTATGAAATAGATGGAGTTGCCACTCTCTGCCCTTCTCCGTTTCATTTCCCAAGAGAAATACTTTAGAGAAAGGGCAAATAATTCTTCACCTTATAAGGGATTTTATTATTTGAAGTGGTATGATAGCCCTTATTGACCCAACTTTGATTTGTAAGCTGCTGATGAAATTAATTTGGCCTTTGGTATAACCACAATTAACTTCTCCAGAAGGGAGGTGATACGCAGTCTGGCAGTGAAAAATGTCTTTGCAAGGGCCAGCACTGGGCCTTACGTGTTGTTGGAGGCTTCAATAGACTCACATCAGACTGAAATGGGTCCTCTGCACAGGGCAGAATATCCCCTTAGGGGATAAATTATGGAAATTTTTTCACATCAGGATGACTGACAAACTATTATTTGATGTAGAGTTTAATTTGGAACCCAGGATAATGGTCCCAACAAAGAACTGGAGGATGACACTGATTGAATGGTGTTTAATATTCTTTGTTTAGAAAGCCTAGTTAACCTGTCACTGCTAAATGAATATAAGTGTTGTGTCTGTGTGTACTTTAAACCCTGTCTTGTATTAATAAATAGAAGTAGAATAAACTACTGAGCTTTAGAACTGTTTACAGGGGAATACATGAAGCATTCCTTCCTTCTTTTATTCTGGTAATTGCTTATTGAAGGAAAAGAAAAGGAGAAAAAAGAGAAAACAAAAGCAAAATAGGGATTCCATTTTTTAAAATATTCTGAAAGCCAGGAACAGATATGAAAGACCGTATCCTTTTACCATTATCAGAATGCACATTTGAAGACTCTCATTCTGAGAAACTCAGTAGACCACTTAAATTTACTCAGGGATTGCAGATAAGCATACACAAAGCAAATAATTCAGGTAAATAAAGGGAGAGGTGGTGAGGCAGCAGAAAGAACGAGTACAACGTAGACGTATGTACGTATATGTACATACACAAAAATGCCACCCCCTATGCACATGTCTGGGCCTTTATGCCTCTTAAATGCTTATTCATTTTTTCATAGTTGTTTGTGGTCTGTATTTCCAAGCATGGAAGCATCACCAGCAGACAGCTAGCAGGGCAGCAGAATAGCTATCAGTGTATACTCTGATATTTTCCTCTCTCTGGCTATTCAAAGCATTATGAACGTTTTCCCTACCAAAACCTAAAGCTTTTCTCAGGGGAGGGGAAAAGAAAAAAATAAAATAAAAGGAAAAACATGAAGCTTTTCAACATTAAAAAAGTTTGGCTTCTTTGTTAGTTTGAAATAACTTTTCATAAATGCTCTATAATTTTTTTTAGAGCTCATACTTGCTTAAAGCAAAGGGGGGAAAAAAGAAATAAGACGTATTTATTTAATTTGGATTAGGTGGGCATCTTTGAAGCAATTCTTACTTATCTCCTCCGTTCCTTTGAATGGACTTTCTGCGCAAAGCAGACCTCTGGTTTGAGCCAGAGACTCCTCTGAAGGATGCACCCTGAGACTGCAAAACACGCTCCACTCGCAGAGGAGTCTTTGTCTTCAGATCTAACACAGAGTAAACTCCAAACATGCAGGATATAGACCTCAGCACCACCTGCTTTGTTCTGCAGGTCTCCCATTGCAACTCAGTACTTGCCAATGGAGGCAGAGGCAGCTCTGGCCTGCGTCCCATGGGCAGGGATTACTAGCAGTTGTTTGCAGAGGCCAGGTAGCTCATTGGAAGCTTGAAGGCCCAGCTGCTGTGCAAGCACAGTCATTAAAGACCTGATGCATTTGCCTTCCGAATTCAAACAGTAGCGACATTCTGAGAGAACAACTGCTTTTGGATTTCTTTAGGGCGATATCTAGTAAAGTAGAAGAATATCTAGTAATAGAATAGAATATCTAGTAAAGTCAAAGGATTTGCTAACAGCTGGAGGTGTTTCATAATGCACCTTTTTCTTTTGTTAAGGCAGGACTGGCCTGTAGCCCCTGCAGTACTGCAGAGACTTGAGACAATCTTGGAGGAGATATGTGCTTGCTTGTTCTAATTTCAGAACGAAGTGCAGCAGGTGATCTGCTCTCCAGCTCCACTCCTCACCTTTTTTGCTCGCTTTAGTGTGTATCTGATGATAGAAGAAGGACGTGCACCCTTTGAGGTGGCAGGTGTAAAAATAACAAGCTCAAGTAGAGTCAGGCACGTAGCATATGCAATGCCCTCACTTGCTGAACCTCCGTGGCAGAGCAGAGGCTGCACAGACTGTCACTCTCGTGCAGAAATGTTGACTGAAGGATGCTCTCATGTCAGCTTCTTACCCAGCACGCCGTGCTAACTGAACCTACACTCTACTTTCAGTGCTCTCCTGGGGGAGCCTGGCAGCCTCTTCTGGGGGGATGAGTGTCAGCGTCCTGACAGTAATTCGTAATTATTTTCCAACTTTGACAATTAATAACTAATAAGTCCTGTTTAATCTAACGGGATTTCAACTCTGTGGTCTAAGCTCAATTTACTGTACTTCCGTAGAAGTAATTTTTTCCTTTTCCCTTCCCTGAAGGCACCATCTTCCTTGACTTCTGGGAGGTGAAGATTAAGCTGACAGATGGTATCAGCAGAAGAATGATTATGAGCTTTAAAAACCTTGATATTTTGGCTCAGTACACCATTTTTCATGCAAATACTGACATGGATATTAGCATCCAATTAAGAAAGTATAAAACTATGCCATTCTGTTACACTTCACATTGCAATCATATAATGTTTCATTAAAAATATTGAGAAAGGCTGCTCTGAAAGGGATAAAAATCAATGATGTATATGTTCCTTCTGCTTTTCTGTTCTGGTACTAGGCGGTACTAAAAATTGGCTATGTCTCTAAAGTATCCCATGAAGCTGACTGAGATGCTGCTCTCGTTTTTGGATCCTATCCTTATCAAAAGGATCTGTTTACATCACAATACTACTTGGTGATAAGGCTTTCTTCTGAAATCTCCCTCTCTGTGTCAGTACTTCTTCAGGGTTAAGATCCAAATGTTTGTGATAAGCCCAGACTGATTTATTCCTAGAGGTTAGGTTACATCCAGATGTATACCACTTATTAGTTGCACTCTAAAGGACAGTGATTTGTTCCAGGCAGACAAAATCTTTTACACACCGACTACGTAATAAACAACAAGAAAATGCTTCTAAATAGGTAAAAAGACAAGAAAATAAAGTCTACTCACAGATGTCAGAAGAAAATTCTTGGTCAGGTTGAGAAAAGCTGATCAGACATTGACTTCTAGTGGTGGTGAGTGCTGGGGAACTTCTTGGTGATACACTTTTCTCTGCTTTCATAATATTTTCGTACTTTCTGTGAAGGGGGAAACAATATTCAAGTTAAGAGTTAGGAATTAAAACCCTAAAGTCTAACCTTTTGGACAAGAAAAGAGACCACTGTGACTTCATGCTACTCTTCCTCAGTATGAAGCAAATTTCTCTATCGTTTGTAGTACAGAGGTTCTAATGATGCATAGGAGTAATTAAGGAAAATGTAAGATTGTGAAATATCCACAGAACAGCCATACAGACAGGAAAACCATAGGCAAGAATCAACGTGTTAATTACACTAACATGGACCTGTAGGTGATACTAACAAAATATTTCTAAATTATTTAGGTTGTCAACATTTTCAGAAAAGGCAAGACTAGCAAACACTTTTTGTTTTGTTTTGTTTTCCCCCTGGAATACTTCTGAAAATGATGTCTCTGGTATGGCTGAATAGAAGTATCTGGACAGCAGAGATAATGCTCTGACTTATTTTATCATCATTATGATTGCATCACTGTTTAAAAATATGGAATAAGTAGTAGAAAGAAATTTCTCAATCTCACAATATGGAGTCAAATATGAAATAACCCATGTTTATTTTAATAACACAAAATCTTTCATTTGATCTGTTTATTTCAGTCTGTAAACAATATTACCTAGGTAGCTCAAAACTAAAATCAAATTCATGCTTGAGACTTTTTTTTAAACCTTGTGCAATGTCTTGATAATTTTTAAATCTTTTCCAAAGTGTTTTAGATGAAAAAAAAATCAAGACTATTTTCATAAAAGTCTGTGCTTTAATATGTTATATTTTGTTATTTTAGCTAAGAAAGGTGTAACTCAAATGTCTCGACTCTTTTCTTTTGGACATAAAATCTCCTCTCCATCATATCTATTGTCAGTGAACAAAATACAGTTAGGAAAAAATATTCAAAATGCATTATTTTTTTCAAGAGCAAATTTTAAACATTTGGCTACAAAGACACATTATTATTTTGTAAATTAGTTAAGCATAGTATGCTGCATAAGCAAGGGTCATGCAAGTACAGTCTTCTAAGGCCCTTAATGGATAACCTTGTATTTTTTTTAGATAATGGGAAGGATCTGTGTCTGTACTGAATAGATAAGGGAGGTTCTGCCAGTCTTTGTATGGAACACGTATGTACCTCTGAGAAGACCTCTGAATGTATATAAAGTGAAAACCTTTTTGTTGAAGGTATGCATGATAGGAGAAGAGTATCTTTCACACATCCAGAATTAAAGAATGCCTACACTTCAACTTGAGACTTAAGAGAGTTTCTTGATCAACTGCTTCACAGTAACAAGGGCAAGACAGTGCATGCAATTAAACACAGACAATAAGGTAATAGAACTTAACCTTCTGTCATCACAGACTGAACTAACATTTCCTTATGCATTTCTGAATTTGAGAGTAAGCACTTGAACAGGTGGTAGGAGATGAGATACTGAACTACAGTTTGATCAGCTCAACAAGCCTGCAGTTTCTAGGATACGAAATCTGTGCCACCTCTCCCTGTTGCCTTCAGGACATGCCCTCCAGCCCTTTTACCAGCTTTGTTGCCCTCCTCTGGATGCTGTCAAGCATCTTTACATCCTCTTTATACTGCCGAGCCCCAGAACACAGTACATAGCAACGCCTGGACTGCAAGTATTGCTTGCAGGTTGTCTTCTTTATTCAGAGATATCAAAACCTCCAGCGGGCAATCCATCATCTCTGTAATTCTATTAGCTGTAATGGAAAAATGCCAAGCCCTTTTCCACAAATCTTCATTAGCTGTTTTTATATTCATATAGCATCCAAGATTAGAGTGCAGTCTTGGTCAAAGAACAACGACTGACTGTTAGTCAACCAAAAAACTGAATGCTTTATTACAGGGATGTTGTCAGCTCTAGTTGAAAAGCACAGTAACAGAGTATCAGAGATAACATTTTTGTTTGGAGATTACCTTTGTAGATCCCCTCCCACTCAAGATATTCTATGGTTCTGTGTTTAACCTACTTTATTTCGTCTGCATATGGGTTGGTAACAAGGTTGCACCATGAGTCCATGTTATGAAGGCAAGCTTCACAGCAGCTCCTAGAGACCCTTGATTTGTCTTTACTGAGAACTACTTGTAAACATTATCAAATTTAAAACCTTGATATAATAACTACTAGACTGGTTGCTTTTATAAACTCTTCTATGGTTTTCAGAGACCAATATGCATGGTTATGGTTGGTTTAGAAAGCAGGGAAAAGAGTAAATTCATGCAATGTCTGGAAGCCAATGATAGACAATTCAAATTAAACGGGGTATATTGTGGATAATTAACCGCCAGGACAACTTACCTAGGGAAGTGATGAATTCTTATACTCCTGAGGTCAATCTGGAGGTTACTCATTTCACTCAAAGAGCAAATATGTTAAATCTTTTTCTCCAAAAAGTCAAAACACTGTTATCTGAAAAAGAAAAAAAAAAAAAAATTTCCCTCAGGTGAAATACTTTGACATTTTTTGCAAGATTATTTCAGGCTTCTTCCCATGATGTCCCATACTCACATCATTGCAGGAGTCACACGGGAACACAGCATGGACATGTAAAACGAAGCAATGATTTAGCTGGCTATTCTGTGGAAAGTAATGATTTGGGGGATTTTTCTATGATGTTTAAGCTCTCCTGTGTTTTTTATTCTTCAAAAAAATGCCATAATGCTTCCAACATTGTTTAATTCTAAGTGGCCTGTTCTTTTCTGGACAGCAAAAGGACAGGGACTTTAAGTCATCTCGGAGATAAGGAGGTATGGGAATACTCTGCTAGATCAGCCCAGGCTGAACATCAGGAGGAATGGAAGTGAGCAATGAACAAAAACATTCTGTCTGTTCATAGTGTCTGCATTTATCCCACACTGTGTTCTGACAAACAAAACTCAAGGGAGCAGACATCAGCAAACAATGGGACTAGCAATCTGCAGAGATTCCGATGTTAACTCTACCAATAGTAAAAGCATGCTTTCCAGCTAACTGCCTTTTCAGCTCCCTTCACTGACATCAAATGAATAAAAGGATGGTAATAGCACTTTCATAATTTTATGAACATACATCTTAACAAAAGAGCTCCTGTGGAGCACAAAAGACAGAGATGCAAGTGCTCAAACTAATGGGAAAATGGTTTGTGGATTATGCAAGAGATGAAAACATAAATCTTCACCAAACTGCTTTCTTCACCTTAAAAAATAAAGTGCTTATGAGATTTATACTATAGTTGTCAAACTTCATCCTATCGTTTCTGTATACTGTGTGGAAGAAACCTGCAGGAAAGTTGCTTGTACAACCTGGACAGAGGGGATCTTCTTCCAGCAGTGAAATCACAGCGCTTCCTTTTTTGATAAATACCATCTCCTAAAATAATGATGGATGAGTCTTCAAATATATGTAGTGAACAACAACCTTAAGGCATCAATGCATTAGAAAAAGGAAAAGAAAAAAAGAGAAGTCGGCTCTCTGACCTTAACTGCTTTAAAGATGTGCATTTTTAAGGAAAATTTAAATGGAGTTTATGGTTTATGGTACATTAAATGCACTCAGGAATTTATTGAGTGGTGAAGTTCAGGCCTCGTATTCTTCTGGGAAGTTCCCAGTTCAACAACCAGCAAAATGAAACCTCTAAAATCTATTAAAGGAATATTCTAAGATTTTTCCCTTCAAATGGCTCTTTGATATCAAGTCATAGAAAAACACACACAAAAGGAAAGTGGGGATGAAATCAGAAGTCAAATTTAAAGCAACGCAAAATGTGCCAGTAATTGATCTAAAGAGCCTACAGAATTACCATAATGAGCATATGTTCAAGTTCAGAGATAACAGACACTTTGATAACCCTCACCCAAGTTCATTCTTCTCTGATTTACATATTTAAATGTACTCTTTTTGAATGACTTAAATCAGGGTCACCTTCATCATTTGCACAGAAATACACACACAGCTTTCACTTTTTATAAATGTTTAACTACAAATATTGCACCTCAATTTTTTACACAGTACATCTGTATCAAATTGCTCATTTTCTTATCCAGTAATTTCTGTAATGTATAATTATATTTTCTTCCCTGAATACGTGTCAAAACTCTGTCTGCATAAATAATACTTGAATTTTATTCCTCCACATCCTGAGTTCACTAATTGTTGGATCTCTTTTCTCTTTCCTCCATAATCTTTTCTTTTAAGCTCCTCAGTGAAGTCCATTCTGGGCAGAAGCAATCAAGCTGCTTTAAAGCTTTTATTGGAACTCATGTATTTCCAAGAATAATTCAAAAACACTGATTCTTCTAGCAAAAGCCACTGCTGTTAAGCACTTGTGACTAGTTCCAACACTGGTCATGACCAAAGACCACTGGTCTGAACAGACCAACAGGAAGATCTAATAGCACAAATCCCTATTTTCATTAGAAAGACAGGTAAATGCCTTAAGAATAACACCATAATGTTATTAACATTGTGGAAGTACCTTTAAAAGACAAATATCCTTTTCTTTTCTTGTACAGTACTTACAGAAGCCACGTTATTCGTAACAACCACACAGGAATTACTCACAATTTTATCTATAATTTAAAAGTCATGCCTTTCTATGCAGCTAATTGTTAACTATGACGAGAAACCAAGGCCAAGGCACAATTTGCTAAATGCAACTCTTAAGCCGTGACTGTTTCTGTTTGGCTGGAACACAAGGCAGTGCTTCCAAGCTGGCCATATCTGTAGGCATCTTTCCACCTGGAGCTGGCCCCTGTGGCTCACTCATGCCCCCAGCTGCACTGCTGCCTTGTAGGCAGCACCAGCATGGAAGCGTGGTCCACATGTAACTGGGAAAAGTACCTCCTCCTTTGAGATTTTCTTTTCCTTTGCTAAAATGAGCCCACATCAGGCTCTTAAAGTCAGATTCCACATCTTTTATTAGGATGGATAGATCTCAAGGCATTTGGACATCCAATCAGGTCTGGTTTGGAGCTGTGCTTCTATTCCACATATAATTGTCCTCTGCAGCCCAGGGAAACTTGCCAGAGGTTTATCTAGCACTACTGTAGCTTTTCAGGGTGGGTTATATAGTTGCCTTTTATATATGAATCTCTAAAGATACCTCAGGGCAATACTGGGGAAACAAAACTGCACTAGTCGCTCTGCCAACCGATTTGCATCTTCCACAGCTTCAAACAATGTTTTCTCTTTATTGGGAAGTTTTTAAAAGCCTGCATCCAATTCTACATTTTGGCTACACTACGAAAAGCGCACAAAATACTGTGTGCAGAGTTAGAAAGCATACATTAGCTCCGTTATCATTCATGCTCCTGCTTAACTGTGTCTCCGAGGTCATTTGTCAGCATAACGAAGCACCCGGCATGAGGGCAGCAGCCGTACTGCTCAGTGTGCTGAGCACAGGGGGTACCTGCCTTCCTAAGGGGCAGGGGGTGGTGGATGAGCTCATTATGACTGTAGGATTAGATGAATAATTTGAGCCTGAGTTCTCTGCTTTCATACCCAGCTCTCAGTACTGGATCAGCACTTGCATGCTGCCAGAGGTGAAGGGGTATCAACCTGATTCCTTCTCACTGTGAATGTTATTAAAAATACCACAGTACCTGCAAGCACTGTGTATGATCCTGCAGAGTTTTTAGGAGGAATAAAGTGATCCCTCAGTTCTTACAGTCAAAGGTACTTGGGAGTTAGAAGGCCTCACACAGCCCAGTCTCCACACTCACTCCATTCTCAGAACTTCCTTCTCTTTCATTGCCCTTGACACCACATTCTCTTTTACTCAATTCTGTTCCCCAGAAACGTACAACCCATGCATGCAGCCATCATCCCCCAGCAATAGGAGCAGAGGAGCTCTCCAGAGGATTGTGCACTGCTCTCCCAGTGATGCTTCACCACGGAAATACTGCATAAGTTGCAAGAAGAGGAGGAAGCATACATGATGTCCATTTATTTTCTGAATCTTCACAAAAGGAACAAGTAATTTACATGCTATTTATCTGTTTCATATGTTTCCTTATTCACTTATAAGTGGAACTTGATTTTTCATTCATCTAAGTCAAAATAAATTCTTATGGGAATTTGAGTTTGTATTGTTCACTTTTCTTTCTCCCAGAAAAGTTGACCTGGTTCCTGAACTTGTCTCTGCAGTAGGAACCTGAAATGCTTCCTTAGTGCTGTTATTTTCACAAGGCCTTCACAAAATGCAATGTTCTGTTTTCCTTGGTTATCAAAATCTGCTCACTAGAAAGCCTTGAGTAGAAAAGTGAATTTCAGGTAAAAATCTAGCCATGTTTTTTACATGACGAAGAATAATTTATTGTTTGATTTGCCAAGCAAATATTTACTGAATAGTTAAACATTAAATTGTCCATTAATTATGCATTGCCTTAACTAGGATTATTTTTTACATTCATTTATCTACCAGTCTCCATTTATAAAAAAGAATATATCATACTCTTTATTTATCACCTAAAAATCAGACATTTTGGCATTTCCTAGAGACACCTTTTTGTTCAAAGTGGTTTGTTTTTTTTTTAGGGTGAAATGTGTTTTGCAGATGTAGACTCTCCCAGGTTGTTTTCAGCTACATATTTAACTGCAAAGTTTATTACAATGAATCTCATAATTATACCATAAACAGAAAAACGTGGAAGATGGGAAAGGAATGCACTGCAACTCAGTTTCATTAGCCACAACCAAAATAAGATGTTAAATCTTGTCTCACTAAATTCAACAGATTTNTAGCCAGTTCCCCACCCAGAGGAGAGTGAACCTGTCCACACCACGGGCTGCCAGTTTCCCCAGGAGAATACTGTGGGAGACCGTGTCAAAGGCCTTGCTGAAGTCCAGGTAGACTACATCAACAGCCTTTCCCTCATCTACCAGTCTGGTCACCCAGTCATAGAAGGAGATGAGGTTGGACAAGCACGACCTGCCCTTTGTGAACCCATGCTGACTGGGTCTGATCCCCTGGTTGCCGTGCACGTGCCGTGTGATCTCCCTCAAGATCATCTGCTCCATAACTTTCCCTGACACTGAGGTCAGGCTGACAGGCCTGTAGTTCCCCGGATCTTCCTTACGGCCTTTCTTGTAGATGGGAGTCACATCAGCCAGCCTCAGCTTATTACAATGAATCTCATAATTATACCATAAACAGAAAAACGTGGAAGATGGGAAAGGAATGCACTGCAACTCAGTTTCATTAGCCACAACCAAAATAAGATGTTAAATCTTGTCTCACTAAATTCAACAGATTTGGCAAAGCAAGTTGATGATGAACAGGCAGCTACTTTCCTGACACACTAGGCTCCTCTATAAACAATATCAGTTGGATTAACTTCAAAGTTGGCATTTTTCAAGCCTTAAATATATGTTTATGTAAAACAGCCACCACTAAGTGGGAAGTACTGCAAATGGTAGTCAGTGAAAAAAATAGTGAAAGCTCTTGCAGTTACCCCAGCAACAAAGACACTTTCCAGCAGGCATTTGCTATAGCCTTCACATCTCATTGTGGCTGTACTTCTATCTTTTGAGGTTTAAGCAAAGTGATCAAAAAGTGTGTACTTGCTCAAAAACAAAAAATAAGAAAAAATAGACCAAGTATATTGAATATTTTGCGTTTATAGCAAATTGAGAGTCATGATATTCCTCACTTCATCTTGTCCGTTATCTGGCTTCTGATAAGTAGGCATGCTGCTGCCTCAGTATATTTTCAGCACATGGTAAAGCTGATTTCTCTGTTACCAAACTCCTCCACCGTTGACCTGTTTGCTTGTTTTAAAGAAGAATATTGTGTTTTAACTAGGCTGCATAATAAAAGTGTCTTTTATGTTAGCAACTTCTTGACTGCATTCTTTATAACCCTGATATTTAGAAAACAAATTTAAAATAGAACAACAGTTTCATAGATTGTTTTCAGTAAAAGCAGGTGGTTCAGTTCCATTCCCAAATATTATTTCTATAGTTCTGTTTTTGTTTGTTTGTTTTTTGTTTTTCCTCCAGAAAATTTTTATAAGAGTTAGTTAGAGATAGATTAAGATAGAAATGTAAACACCCCGAAAGTAAACAACCACTTGGTAAAATGATTATTGTTATTAATGTCTGGTGATTCTGTTGATGAGAAGGAATGGAAGCTGCAGGGTCTGTGTGTACACTAATTGACAGGTGGTTTATTTACACATGTACACATTAGACAAATAACGATGGATAATTTGATACAGATAATCAGAGGGCCCTTAGAGCATGTCCTTCTTGAAAAACCTCCAGTCTGCCAGGGTGCTTGGGATGTCAGAGAGAACTATTCCTCTGATAATTGTTTCTGATATGAATCCTAATCAGCTGCAAACTCTTGAGCTGTTCACTTAGAATTTTGCATGACAAAACTGAATTTATTTGAGGTGGTGTCTGTTGTTGACAGAATCAGTTAAAATAATACTGGTTAAAAGTGATCATTTCTTGAAATACAGCCTGAGTATTTTTGTTATCTGTAAAATGGGCAACATCAGCGTTTAATTGCTTTCCAAGGCAATGGGAGAACTGTCACACTGTGCTGTGAAAATGGCTACTGATGAGGTTGAGAGAGAGCAAACTCTACTCCTATTTAAGATGTGTCAACGCCTCAATATGAAAGCGTGACTTGTGCAACCAAGCATAGCAGACACCTCTCCCGGGCAATGCAAGCAGTGGTTAAAAAGTGACACTTCAGTTCAGCCTCAGGAAAGGTGCAAAGCATGAAACATGCACATGGTAGTAACCCACACTCGTCAGCTCTATAGCATCACTGTCACCACCACGTGGCCCGCCTGTGTTACCCAGCCTGCTGTCTTGTCTTTGCTCTGCTGCTAGAATTCATCTTTAAAAGACTTTCTAGAATTATTACAGGTATGTCAGATTATAATGCACACCATCACTGGAAACTAAGCATTTACTGAAATAAANGCCGTTGGCCTTCTTGGCCACCTGGGCACACTGCCGGCTCATGTGCCACTTCAAGTCCACAAACTAAATGAATACTTACTTATCTGCTAAAAAAAAAATCAGACGTTTAGTATGATGATATATATAGCAGCATAAGACACTCAAAAAAAAAAAAAAAGAAAAGGAAGTTTGAACTCCTGAAATATCAAAATATTTATATATATCGTATTTATATACATTTTGATTTTCTTCTCTCTTTCTTCTTTGAAATTGTGTGTTATATTTGCAGTTGAATCATATGCTAAATTCTTCTTGGCAGAGGAACTCGTATCTTTTTAGAAGACAGTTGGCTGCTTTACAGTGCATCTCTGTGTTTGGAAAACCACAGCTGGTGAGAACTGGCACTTCATGGAAAAATACAGAGCACATCAGGTATTTTAAGTTCAAAAGTGGGCATCCGGGAGAGGCAGTGGAGAGCCACTGTCAAACAAAATGCACATACACAGAAGTTACTGTGTGCCAGGGAACTGGAGGGGTCTACTTTTAAACTGCCTCTCAGAAAATGATCAGAAACACAGTGACTTATGAAACAAGCATCACACTGACGTATAGGGACCATAGTTCTGAGCTTTGTTTGACTAAACTCACCATAAAAGCCTCTGGGCACTTCCAAGTCAGGTGGCAACTTTTAAGATCATTCCACGTCTAAGTGCAGGCAGTATCTTTTAGGGTGGCACACAAAGGATATTGTAGCAGCAGCACCTAAAATATGATAACAGCGGAGTTACTAGTGCACTGAAAATCTGAAAAAAGTGACAAAGTGAAAATCAAACAAAAGTCAATCAGATGCTTAAAAACTGAAACAAGTAGTGTGTTACTACAAGTAGTATTACTACAATGCCAGTAATCTAGCAGAACCAGTATTCTCTTAATGGCAATTATTCAGGTTTCAACAGAGGTCTAAAAACAGAGAGCATGATGAAGAAAAGACCAGCTATAGCGCTGGCTATTGATACTTCAAGACCCTTTCTTCCTACAACTGGCAGTGACACTACCATTTCCAGCTAAACTCCTGATGGCAACAATCACAACTCCAGCAAGGTAATCTAAAAAGACTGGATTGGATACATGAAAGCTGTCACAGACCAAAGTCTCAATTCATTTCTCATTTTTGGAGAAGATTGCTTCATTTTCAGTACCCTGTTTTTGTTTTTTAAAAGAGCTTTCTATGAGATTGTCAAGCAGACAAACAAACCATGATTAGTAGGAAAGGTAAACTGATTTGATTTAACTTTAGATATTTCCAGAATACAGCTGTCCCTATCAGAACAAGATTTCTGGACTCCCGTTATAGTTAACAGAAATCTGGCTGAAGTATTCAGATGGATTCTTGGGTATTATTCATCTGCACCAATGCTGCCACCTACTTTAGGATGACATGGAGTATACTTTAAACATCCTTAACTAGATTTTTTTATTCGGTATAAAGAGAGCACAGATCAACTAGACTGCTTGTACATGCTTATATTACATTATTTATCCTAAAGGATAAAAACATTTCAAATAAAGGTTAAAATATTTCATGAAAATCCATGGTTAACAGATAAAATCTCCCCTATTTTTATTTAACAGAAAAGTCATCAGTCAAGCGTGTTAAGGGTAAGCAATGACTTCCAGAGATAAAACATTCCTAAATGCCTCTGGCACAGCTTGTCCCACCATCTTACAGACACCAGGGCAAGAACACTGGACAGGATGTTTAGGCACACTCATACTTTGTTCTGCTGATTGCACAAAGCGTTTTTATACAGAAAAGCATTTCTTCAATGGAAAAGACCCTGAAATAGAAATGTTCATGTGGTCCTCTCGTTTTTAAAACAGTTAATCATAATTGATACTCATGCAATGAATACTAAATAAGAGTTATTAATAATTAATAAGAAGAATGAATGATAATGGTTTGCTTATTGGGTGATCAATAATTAACAGGGATTTGCCATTTATTGTAAGCGCTGTTGCTGTTTCTGTTGCAGATTTGGATGGCACAATTTATATGGTAATTTTATATGAAACAGCACCAATTACATCATGGCTATTACAATAGAGTAGAAGCAAATGATGACTTTCTCAGTTTTGTTAACTTTTTCATTTTATCCATTGTTAGCAGAACCTGCAATGTAAACACGATGAAGTGAAAAGAAGAAAGTGTTGTGCAAGTCTAATAATTCTGTCTAGGAAAATAGCTCCACCAGACACTCATGCAGCAGAAATAAATACAATGGGTCAGAAGAAAAAATAAAAATAATAAAAAAAAAGGGCAGGAAGGTCAGCATTAAGATGGAGCAGGAAGAAAAGTGTCAGTATTTGGTCGCTGACAGTGTAGTGAAAGGAAGGAGAGGCACAGTAACATCACCAGGGAGAACACTGTAAGGGTACAGAATGGACCACACGGGGACAAAGGCATGGTTCTCCATGGGAACCAGCCACTTCGGCAGTGCCCAATGTTGAACAGAGATCCATGGTTAACAGCCTCATGTCTCCACCAGCACATGAACAGACAGCACTGACAGCGAGTGCAGGGCACTGGTAGCATGTTCCTTCTAACCCTGTTGATTCAGAGCTTGTTTGAGTTTATTACCCTCACCAGAAATTATCAGACTATGGGAAAAGCTAACCAGAAAGACATGTGTGAGTTTCACAGCAGGAAAATCCAGCATGACTACCCTCTGTCAAAGGGTAAGTCTGTATTTTTCTAGAGAAATAGCCTGTGACACACAGTCAAAACATCTTTTGAGAAAAAAGTTTTGCTTGCAACGTTCTTCTTTCACTTCAACCGTACATAAGGAAAAAAAAAATCAAAATCTTTACAACATTTAAAATAAGGAACTTGGAAATATTTAAGCGTTCTGTAAGACCAGAAGCTTGAGATGCACGTCAGCAATCTGTCTGAATGTCAATGGTAAAGGCAGCAATTAATTTCAAAGGAAAAACAACTATAATGTGTGTTCCAAAGAACACTTCTGAATTAAATTGAAGATAAAAGATAGAGATGAGCAGGTAGATTACATGCAGTTAAAAATAAATAAATAAAGGCTGGATTGTTAATCATTCTGTTGCAAAGACAATTGCAGATAATCTGTCCACAGCATTTAAATAAATAATTTTAGAAAACAAAGCCCATCTTTTAAAATATTTAAAACAATTCTACAATCTTGTCAGAACCTCCAGCTTTGATATTAATTATCAGTGTTTTCAGAGCTGCCTTAGATGAACCTGTTTGGCACACAGATGGCAAGTCATTTACATGAGAAAAATGAGAACTGCCCCATCTATGGATCCCTAGAGGGTGCCATGACCCATTAGCAGAGGAAAGACGACCTTTACTGAATAATAATTGAGAACTATTACTAAGATAATTACAAAACCAATTGACTGCCAGAAGGCCTAGACCTTAGATCCTCAATTTATACAGCAACTGCTCTTGATCTGCACAGAAAAAAATGCGCTTAGGGTTCACAAACACCATAACCTCAACATCTGCCTGCCATCTAAAGATAATGATCTGGTATTAATTTAAACAGTGCAGTCATTGCAGAGGTAGACTGCATCACAAATCAGATACTTAACATAACTGGAAGTTATCGTGTTTTTGTCCAGCCTGTATTAACAGGCAGATAGTATAAGGTAAATTAAACTATTACAGGTCACAACATGGAAATAAATTAACTTAATGCTCCTTAACAAGGAACATAATTGCAACTCTGTGCTAGCTGTTCTCCTGATAAAGATGATAAAAGTTGTTCTTAGAACTGTTTTGCAAAGTGCTCATATCACATTTTCTAATGCATAAATCTTCAACAACTTTGTCAGATACATCTCTCTAGAGGAGTTGCTGGTTTTTGAATTACAACTTTATCTTTATTTTTTTCTTCTCCCTTTCTGAAACAAGAGTTGCTGGAAACACAGTTAATAATGTGTGTGTGTGTATATATATATATATATTTTAATGAGATATCAATAGTTATCTGTGGGGAAAATCCTGAACAACACTAGTTTCAATGAAAATGTCCCCTGAATTTCTCCCACGTCTTTTACAGGGAAATCACATATAAGAAGAATTACAGCTGGTATGCAATATGTGATACTGATTGGATTTCCAAAATTTCCTTACATTTTAAAGAGTATTCGAAAAGCAGAATTATCTGACACTTTGTGCTAAGTGTCAGATCTGGGTAATGATATTTAGGAATGTAGAACATCAGAAATGGTCAGAACTCTGAAATATAATAACTAGCCTTCCTCGTGAAATTACTGTAACAAAATATGTCTTATAAAATGCTCTTTCACCAAAAATCTGCTTCTTGATTTTAACTTCACTACTGAGCCCTATCATTGGGATTCTTTCAGGACTTACTGGCTAAAACAGTATTACAGGTGGTCATTCTTCAGGGGAGACAATTTAAGTCACAGCATGAAATTTATACAAAATTCAATTCAGATTTGAGACCTGTAGTAAAAAGAGCTGCCAACAGTGACGGAATGCTTGTTCTGCATGACAGAAATGCTAATAGAGATGATTTCTAACACTTGAAGTACCCATATAAAGGATGAGGGAGACAGAAGAGATAACACATTCAATTTAAAATAAGGTGCACAAGCTAACATTCAAATTTATGAAGAGTTTGAAAAAATGAACTGCACTCTTGGGTGAATTATCTGCCTCCACATGCAGATTCTCCTTAGGAAAAGCAGCTGGGAGCTGAGGACATGGAGGCTCTTGTATGGAACCTTGGGTATCCCACCAGCTGTCAGATCAAACCCAATGAACGGGCTGGGTTGGGCCTGAAAGGTCACATCACCCAGGACTGATGGGTTGGTTTGTTCCAGGGAAAATTCTGCTTACAGCAACCTGCTTCTGTCCAAATATGAAGTAAACAAATTCTCAACACCCATCAGAATAGCTTTGTTGGGAAAGGTTTATGCAAGTACACTTGATTTTTTTACAAGAATGATAACTTCGGAGGAATAAAATCTTTAAATGTTATTGTAGTAAACAGTCTAAAGACTCACTCTTTTATTATATTTTTCTCTCATATTAAAATTAAATTCTTAAAAATAAACACTGAATGAATATATCTTCAGGGAGAAAGGTCTTTAGTGGCAACCAGAAATAGCAATAAGATGTTGTACCAAAGAATATGTACCAAATGAGACAAGACGAATCAAAACAAAAAGCACATTGAGTGAAATCATTTGCACAATGGTAACTAGAGCTGATGAAGATGGACACAACTTGGCATTGCAAGAAAGGGAGGGGGTTAGGGAAGAGAAGATGCACATATTTTTGTACTATATCAGGGATGTAACAGTAGCTGATGCTTCTCTCAGAAAATATTCCTTTACGTTTCTTGATGTGGCATTTTGGACTTGGTTAGTGCACGGCTTAACACAATCCCACCAATGCTCTTGTAATGCTCTGATACAACCTCAGTGCAATTTCTGAGTCTCTGACAGAAAATGTAAACTCTAGATCAAAATCTTTCCAAGAAATTTCCTCATACCTGGAGAGAAGGTGCCTGGTGGCATCTTCTACCCAGTGCAGATTTACACTAAAAAGAGTATAATATCTTGTCTCTGTGGATTGTATCTTTGTGCTGCGAATCAACTTAGGAAGGTTTTCTTTTTAAAGATTTCTAGCAATCGCCCTATTTTTATCAATAATTCCTGTGATGTAATTACATTTTCAAGTGGGATGACTCAATAGATTTAGATTGCACAACAGCACTTATGCTGCTTTTGGTTGTTGTAAATGTAGATCAACAAAATGGGATGTTCCTCTGTCATCCTTGAGAGAGGCTGCTAGTGCTAATCAGGAGCTGGAAAGTAAATATTAAGATGGATTTAGAGTCAACTGATGCATTTAGTATGTGACAATTCAGCAAGTGTTAAAGAGCACTGTTCTGAACCCTTAAAGGTTAGCAATGGAAGTTACAGCAACTAAAATTTTTTGAGCTCTGAAATAAAAAAAACAAACACCCAAATAATTAGGTATAGGAAATAAAAAGACTGCAGTAATGGAATCTATATTTCCATACAATTAAAGACAGGAGAAGAAATTAGTTCACCTACACTGAGTTTTTGTTTCACAGACAATGTTCCATCCAATTACTTCTGCTACTGAGTCCCCGTAACTTGTGTTCCACCACAAAAAAAGAAAAATATAAAAATAAAAAAAAGCCTATCAGAAAACAGATAGATTGCATCTCAAAGCCTCCAGAGGTGACGTCCAACCATTTTCTACTGCAATGTAGAACGGAATCCAAAGTTTAATTACCATCTCTGTGAAACAGAGAGGAAAAAAAGCAGTGTGTGCTTTATTTCAAATTTGAAATTGTCTTGCTTTTGCCCCCAGATACTGATTCTTGCTGCTTCCTTGGTAGATTATAGAACCCTGTAGTATTTCATATTTTCTCCATAGAAAAGTGTTCATGTAGATTTAACGTACCTTTTTTTTAAATACAATCTCAACAGATATTTCCCACCATAACACATTTTATCTGCCCTTCAAAACCTTCTTGTACCTCTATTTTGTGCACACATTTTCATCTGAAGCATAAATAGCACAGAGACATAGATAACATAAACATTCCCAATATTCTACTACCCGCCCGTAATGTTTAGAGACTTCAAAAACACAATACTGCTTTAAACTCTATTTCTATCCAGAATCTTAGTGAATTTTAACCACAATGAAATCTAAGCAACTTTTGTCATTGGAATCACGAGGAAAAAGAGGTGAGGCATTGAATGTATCGAAAGATACTGAAGAAAGTGAAAAGAATAGGTCAGAACTAGAGCAACATAGGCTAGAAGGCATATAAAAATAGCAGGGTAAGTGATATGTGCAACCCACCTACTAATTCTTTTCTAAAGCACCAGAACAAAGTATCCACTTCTTACACAGAAAACACGGTTTCTACCAAATGGAAAAGACAACTCCATTTTACTTACCATAGCAACAGTACAGTTCAGGTTTTCTCCCTCCTAGTCACCATAAATGGTTAAATGTAAAATTACTGAAAGTAAAGATAGGGAAATTATACAAGTGGAACCAATTCAGAAGCTTATGAAATCAGTGCTTAATTGTAATGGAATACAGCCAATTAAATAAACACCATACAAGCACAAAAAACAATGCAGGTTACTATGAATATGTTTACATATTTGTTAATTCGACCTTGGTCTGTATGCCATGGGTTGGGCACCAGATGGACAGCAGCCTGAGGGAATTGTTTTTTCAGCCAAAGTTTCAATATTCAAGTTCATTTCTATGCTTACATTCTTTTGTTCTGCTTCTTATGAACTTATACTTATTTTTTCTTTACTTCTCATGGCCACCTTCTTTGATCATCCGTATGCTTATTGGTTTGCTGTACTGCTCTCTATCTGAGCAGTAATCTGTGTTTGTGTGGATTTATTATTCTTATAAAAATCAGCTTTAGTTCTGCAACTTCTGTGTTTCAGTTCTGCTAGGAATCTTAACTATCTACATTTATTTCTTATGGATTATCAGTCACAGAACACGATTCTAATTTTAGGCTTATCAAAAATAGCAGTGTGTCTGAAATGAAAATGTTCAATTCATAAAATATTTTTTTAAAGATCCTTTGTCTATTTTATAATCTGTAACTGCAATCATAGCTAAGCACAGCAGTCAAATTCTTAAATGCCTGGTTTTATTCCTAGCATAGAAAAAGAATACAATGGTTTAGGTGAAAGGAAACTGGACCACATCCACCATTTATCTACCAACACCCAAATCTGGCTTGGTTTAAAAAAAAAAAAGAAGAAGAATTTCAGTCTGCATTCAGAACACAGTCAACATTCAAACAACATCTCCTCACATCCACAATCTGCTGCAATGAGATGCTTTATTAAGCAAAAATCATTTTCTACACATCCTGGTACACTGGGCCTACATGGTTGTAGATAGAAAGTATCTTGTATAAGCTAGTAGCAAGTAAAGGCTGTTAACTAAAGGTGAGGAAATGAAACTTCTAGCAATAGCAGAGATATGATATGAAATACACGCTTTCATTTAAGATAATAAAATCACGTTCAGAAAGAAAAGCATATTAAAAAGAGAAAGCTAAAAGGCAACAAAAGCTCTGGCAACTTCAAGTAATGTGCACATTTAATTCGTTCATTTGTTCAGTCATACAGTAAAAAAAAGGATCATCACCATGCCAACTGTAGGGCAACTGCCTCATCTCAAAGCACTTTCAAAACTTGTTTCCACGAAGAAACAACAACTTGCTTTTTTTATGCCTTTGCTGAATAAAAGTACTGACTCCAGTGATCATTCACATAACAGTCTGAGCTTTTCAAGATCAGTCTTTTCTTATGAATCTAGTAACAGCTTTCCCCAATGGGTATATTTAATTTCACTAAATCCCTCATCAGCTGTAACTTACTCCTGTCCACACACAAAGCCTAACAAAGACAAATGTCTTATTTTGTGTTTTGCTTTGTGTACTGAAGCCATGTCTCTCCTTTGTCAAAAGAGGTAAAAGCAGAAGTAGGATATACTAGCAAACCCTTTCTTTTTCCTGCTTTCTTCATGAACTTGACTCCAAATTGTCCAAGCTCTATAAAAGCTGAACTGTAGAGATTTGGTCAATAGAACCAAAACTAAATGCTTAATTTGTATGATGTACTGAGAATAACGTATCTATTTCAACAGCAACAAGACAAAGCCTTTCCTGTCCTCTTGACGGTTGCTTGCACATCTGCAGAGTTTATTCAAGTGCTGAGATGTACTTCTATTCTTGCTCAGAGAAGACCACTTCTGGATGCATTTGTGTTTCTGGGGAATGGAATACATGCTCTTGTAGTGCTGAGTAACCCGGATTAAACAACTGGAAGGCCAGGACTGAACTGTAAGGACAGAGAAATTGTTGGCAATTCCCCTTCCCCTGTGTTCAGCATCAATGAACAGCTGAGTGCGGGCTGGCCGTGGGGGAGCTTGCTTCGTGCCTAGCAAAACCTAACTGAGAAATGAAGAATTTGTATGGCAGAAAAAAAAATACATATTCAGTTGCAATGCCTCCAAAAAGTATAAAAAACATTAATTAGATGCTTTCTTTTGCATTTCAAATTGTATGCATTGGATCAGGGCTGTAGTACTGGCTACTACTGGGCTTCAGCAGGAAAGTAGTTGGAAGGTAGTGAATATCGACTGTTTTTCTTTCAGTAACATCTCATTTCACAGTTTCTGAGCATGAAATCAAGCTGTTACACTAAAGAAAAGATCTGATGATAAAAAAAAAATAACAAAAAAACAAACACTTAGAAACAGCCTTCTATCTCATACGAGCATTGTTGAAATTAATTAAACTAAACCACACAACTTCTGATAGAACAAGTAGGCAGCCTCTCAAATTCTGGCCCTGGCATGCACCACCTGTACAAAATCTGAGCCCTGCTCTACTGCATGGATGCAGTCAGTCTCCAGCACCAGCATGAGCAAAAGGCACCACGCTTGACACCGTTACGATGGGATTTAATACTAAAGGAAAACTCTCAGGTACTTCTGGTTGCTATGAAACCATTGACATTTACTGTTGGAAAGTAATTTGTCCTTAGCATAGAACTGAATTAGAAAGTAAGTAAATGGTATGCCTGCAATATCTAGGACACTAATTACTTTCGAATGGAAGATAACACTACCTGAGCCAATCGTTTCATGCTAGTCGTGACTGGAAAAGCTTAATGTCACATCCACTGTACCCTAACAGCAGCTCCAGCAATGAGGTGGCCTCCCTAGGGCAGGAACTCCAGGTGCAGCAAAGCTGCCTACCCTTGCCTCCGTGCTGTTTTTCTTAAAACAGGAGTCTGATCTGTAAGTGTTATTAAGCACCAGCATGCAAATTACGCAGGAGTGAAACACAGACTTCAATTAACTTCCAGGCACACAGCAAGATAGATAGGTTTCTGTGATAAACTTTGCATCTGCTACTGATGACTAGTTCATTAGTAGGAAGGGAACAGATAACAGGCAAATGAGGGCAGGAAGTGAGCAGTGCCTTAGTTTGGGTGGCAGTGCTTCTGGGGCAGAGAACACTTCATTCCAAACTCCCAGAAAAGCTCAATACCAACAGCAGCAAACCAACACCTAGTAAGCATATTTGGAGCCTAGCAGAGCTATGCTCCTTTTGTAGAAGTACTATTTTACTTTCATTTTCCTCTACAATAAATTAATGATTTTCATTACAACTAGCAGTCCAGGTCACAGGCTGGATCCTTTATTCTGATTCTCAGATCAAAACCAAGCAATAGAGGTAATTAGGATAAGCAATTAGATACAGAGATTTCTTAGAGAATTGGGGCAGCAGGACAGGTTGAACACTCAGAACCACGCAGCTGAAAAATATTATTGGGTCATAAATATAACGGGGCAGCACAAGTTTGAATGCTTTCTTGTTTTTATATGAATAATAATATAGTACATTCTTTTGTATTTCTTCCCTTTGTGAATTGAATTTGGTCTGTATACTTTCACATGAATAATGCAATATAGCAAAATTGATGGCACAGTTCTTTTGTTAAAGCAGTTATGAAATGAGAAAACAAAATCTACAAGGAAAAGTTATGAAAAAAACAACATTTCGTTAACAATAAAAAGAAGAAGTTGCCTGGCCGTTTACATTTGTCTCCTGTGTCATGAATATTAGATCAGATTCTTTTTATTAATCCATTGATAGTTCCATAAGGCAACTCATTTTTGATAAGCTCTGTCAGGACTGCTGTAAATACAAAAAAGATTTATGAATTAATTTTCATACGTAAATGACAAAATCCTCTGGCACTTTTGAAATATCTGCCTGCAGTTAAAATAGAGATATATGTGCACGCAGGCACACGTATCAATTTAAAATTCAGATTGGTCTGTTCTTTTAGAACATAGCTTCATCTCAACGGGCATTTTTTGTTGTTGTTGTAGGAATGAACAGTGAACTATGAAGATAATCAGTACTGAGGGCATATCACAAATGAAAATAAATAGAAGTGTGTTGGACTAAAGGTGTCGTGTGGATTTTTTTTGGAAAGCATTTTTATTTTCAGGTGTTATAGGGATCTCATATATGCCAATATGTTGTAAAAAAAAGCAATACCGTCAACTCATTTCTATTATTACTTGAATTGTGTTTATGGTTACAGGACTGCCACTGCCATGCAGCCAGCACAGGTCGAAAATGCAGAAAAATACATTGACTTTCATACCAGTGCACCCATGCTAACACTTGGAAGAGCACCAACTCTCTCCTGCTCTGCATCTTGTAGACATTTTACAAAGGAAACTCAATGTCACTTCTTCTATATTACAGAGAAGAAAATCAAGGTACAAATGCACAAAGTTACTTGCTCCAGGAAGATATGTACCTCTTCTTTTTAGCAGATCATTTGCTAATTTAACATCACTTTTCATAGCCCCTTGACATGTACCTCAATAGGTTCTACAAGAGAAAGACAGAATCAAACAGTTTATTGCTAGATAGAAAATCAGGGATGAGGTTTAGTTCTGGATTATATTTTGAGCAGTCCGTTTATCCACACAGCAGCACACAGCTATATTCTCTTTATATCCTCTAACCTTATGCATTTTCCCATTTGAGTAGGGAGTTCAGCCACGCTATTTAAATAACAGTACATTTCTATATGAACCCAGCATTTTATATCATCTTGACTGTATCCTAGAGCCAGACTAGAAATCTATCAACAAATACATTTGTCTTGTGCTTACAAAATACACACCTCAAGCTTGTTTGGATTACACTAAAACACTATTAAGGCTATACAGAAATCTATCACATGAAGGCAGAGACATATTGACAATCTATGTCTGGGAGCATTAAAAATAAATAAGAAAAAGAAAAATACAGTGAAGAATTTTTGCTTGTCCAAGTTCATGCAGCATTTCGGAGTGCTGATCTATCCTCTGCTCTCATTTATAGAAAACCATACATTATCCCTTACTACTAACAACACAAACAAGTATATCATTATGACTTCTCATTACAGTCACAGAGAATCTTTCTGTCAACTGTGATCTCACATCCTTTGATCTGAAATATATTAACTTTATATGTTGGTTGTAAAGCTTGCTTTACTGACATCATAGGTTTTGATTTTATTTACTTTATTATTTATTTGTCTGTTACTATTTTTCATGCTAATTTGATTGCTTATTAACAATTTTACTGTAAGATTTTCAAAACCTTACACTTGCAGTTGGTTTTGAAAACCAGATAAAGTAAATGTTCCTTTATTTCAAAACACTCCATAATGCAAAAGATGTAAAAAAAAAAAAACCCAAAAACTGGTAAAAGTATGCGTTACTTCAATTTTCAAGCCAAGGTAACGAGGCTGGCAAAAAACAACCTCTTAACAGACATTAGAAATGAAACAACAAAGATGTGCAACAAATACTGAAATATACATTAGTAGATAAGTAACTTCATTGTTGTCATAAAAAAAAAAAGTTACAGGTTCACAAAGAAAAAAATCACCATTAAAAAGTACTATAACTAATTAAAATCATTTAAATACATCTCAGTTTCTTATTTTCATAATATTGGAATATTTGAGTTTGTAGATGATCAGAATCCTAAAAATGAGACAAAAAGTGATGGCAGAAAAAAGAGCGAGAGAAATTATAGAGAATGAATGTCAAGAAATTGACCACGTAATCTGCTGATGTCAATGAAACTACTTGGGCTGTCTTCTGGTTTAGTTAACCTCCCATCAACTTCAGCAGGACACCATGACAACGTATTTCACAGGTGATTAAACCCAACATGTGCAATATCCTTATGGCACTATATTACCTGCAAGCAACGTCGAAGAGATTGAAGAGGAAAACATAAACAGAGTCAGGCAGAGTGGGCATTTGCTGTCTGTCATTTATGTGAAGAAAGTTGCTTCGTTACGTGTTTTACAACAATGCTCAGATATACGCAAAAAAAAACCAAAAACCATGGATAAGTTATAAGACATATGGATCCTGAGTTCAACAATTATTAGGTTGGTGCTGAAGGAGCTCTAAGAGGAGCACAGACATGGAAGGGGCTGAGAGTGCCAGAACACTTCTTTTAACCTATTAACTCACAGCCCCAGGGGGCTTGTTCATCATGGTGCCTATCAAAGTGTCAGTCTTTTCTATTACCTCTTCCTTCAGAAGAGGTCTGTCTATCATTGTCATGCTCTTCTATCAGGATTATCCATCATTTTGGGCGAAGCCATATCATTCATTTTCATGGCTGTCTCTGTTAGCAAGCCAGGAAGAAAAACAGTGTTTTATTCAACAAAAGAAAAATGATGGAATTGCCCTCTTAATCATTTTCTTTTATTACTTAATCCAAAAGGTTGGGAGGAGGCTCTGCAGTTTATTATACAGCAGCCACTGACACCATTATATTTCAGGGTGTAGCAATATGTCCTGCTTTTCAACAGCTTACAAAACTAGCCATAAACATGAACTCCAGGCAAAAGTTTGCCATACCGTATCCATGGATCCCACTCGGAGTGATTGATTTATTTTTAATTAAAATTCATTCTGAACACTAGTTGACTCTTCTGATTAGCGCTGTGGTACTAGTCCAAGTTTCCTGTTCACACCTGTTTGCTGAGATAACTAGAAATCACAGCAGGTACATCCAAACTACAACCTGGTCATCCTGGAAGCTGTGTGCTGCTGCACCAACTGTGTGCAGAGATGCTGTAAATTTTGGTAGAGATTTTACAAATGGCACTTTTGCCTAAACGTTAAACTTCAGTGTTCTAAGTTATGTCCTGTGGATGGCAAGACTAAACACACTATTACCAAAAAGGAAAACTGCAAAATTTTGCACACAACGAGAAATGACCATACTGTTTCCCTCATCATTTTCAGCCATACAATAAGATGAGCAGGGCAATAATGGGTGAATCCCCTAGCAGCTTGGACAAAATATTATTGTTTTCAACTATCTGCTGTCCTAACACACTCGTAACTAATCCCATATCTAATATAGTCACCAGAAGAATCTCCATACATTAAATACATTTCAGAAAACCTATTAAAAAAGTCAAAAAGCCCAAACTGCAACCTATTCAATGTTAATGAGCCATAGAAGTCAACCTCCAGCTCCTGAGAATTGACTGATGCAAGCGGTTTGAGTAAAATAAAATTTATGAAGTTTGCCTTTTTTTCTGTTGTTGTAGTATTTGTGCTTTATCCTTGGATGACTACAGGTTGAATACATACTCATCAGCTGTTCTTTGCCCCTAAGTATATTCAAGTTGATGCTCTAATCCCAGCAAACTTAGACCATATTACACCAACTTTGTCCCTCCTCGTCCTTACCACAGTTGCCTATTTTCATGATTTTTCTTGCAACTTAACCTTCAGATCACCTCTCCCATGTTAGATTTGGTTCAGAATCATACCAAATACGGTATCAGACTTGGTTCACTGGGGGGTTCAGAATTTATCAGCTATAGGAGGTTTATGCAGTCTGAAAGTAGTCATGGTTGAAATACTAAAATGAAGTGATAACGTAGTGGCTGCAATTGCAGGGGAAAAGATAATGCAATATAACACAGAATTTCAGAACAGCGTGATATAGGATAAACCCATCCTGAACTCAGCCTGGTGGCAGCATATGCTAATTCTGGGGCAAATGCATTCTTCTGTCATGGTTTGATCCAAAGACTATTCAAAGACATAGGAATAATTCTTTTGACTCCACTGGGACTTGTGTAAGGTGCTTGGGGAGAAAAAGAGATAGCGGGTAAGTCTACATTTAATGTGAGGTAAACTGTCATCACACCCCCAGCCAGCTGGGCACAAGTCTGCTCCAGAGCAGAGCCGCAGTTAGCATGGCACCAAGCCCAAACTAATAAGACCTGCTGAAAGCAGAGTATATTATCTCAGGCTCAGCACTGTACTGCTGCAGCCATAGCGCTGCAGGCCAGCTTGGCACTTGAATAGAATAAACATCACATCTGCCTGGCAGAGTGCTTCAACATCTGCGTGAAAAATCTCACAGAAATACACCCATTGCTGAGCAGTAGCAGTCATGGCATATTCCTTACAAGCTAAAGTGTGACTGTAGTACAAAAGCCCCTAAATATTTATATAGAACTAAAGCTCAAGAAATGAATGCTTGGCTAATTCTTAATGGTCTGGAGATGAAGTCTTATGACTCTACAGCATCAATTGCTCAAGTACTACTGAAGAAGACACTTCAGAAACAAAGTGTCTTCTCAAAATCACACTTCCAAGAGCTGTATTTGTAAGTGATGTCTGTTAAGTGGTTTCAGGATAATTGTGCTAACCTAATAAAATAATATAAAATTCCACAGAATCCTTGAAAATCAACCAGCACATCTAAAATGCAAAATCAGGATCTCAGGACTCATTCTTGCTCTTTCACGTTTATGGGTTCCCCTCCTCACTCAGGAATGGGTATAATCCAACACAACAGATGCATGTTCTCAAGTATCCATAATGATTCTAATTATGAAGGAGTGGATTGCATAGGCTGTTTTCTGAGGGACTTGGTCCCTTTACAAACATTTAGAAGGAGACTTTGCGATGGTACATGAAGGTTTTCATCCTATGCTTTTGAACCCTGATGAATATCATGAATCTCCTGCAGACTAGCACTACCACTTTGCTCTGCTTCAGGAGTTGGCTTTTATTTTCTACTACTCTATCAATCACAGATTTTTATCTTGTTAATTGGATATTTGAACAACACTGTACCAAACCAGGTCTTAATTTAGGACATAATCCCTAAATGTTCAAAAGTGTACTGTGGAAGTCACTCTTCACAATCTTCCCTTTGCTAAAAATTTTCTTTTCTTTTCATAGATTGCTGGAACATTTGGAATGTTTCCTTTAAGTCTGTCAAAATTCCTTATGCTTTCCTTACTTTATGTCAGTAATACCTGCATTGTAAAACGTTCACCAAATCAATTGTCCAGTTTTCATAGTGGAATGTTGATCTCAGAATTTGCACTGACTTCTCCTACATGACCAAAATACAATTTATCATCAGGGTCTGTAAACATTCAGTGAAATTAAACCCAGAATAAATAAATAAAATTCTAACCTATTTTAAAAACTATTTCTTTTTCTCTTTGTAGCACTATATTATGCCCAAAAGAGACTGAACAACACAAAGAAGCAGATCAAGTACACCGAGACAAAACAGTATAGAAGTTCACTTAAAATATATGCGTTCATTCAACATGCAGGTCACACTCCTGAGAAAAGCAAAAAAAAATCCCTATATTTTCCATAACTGTCACTAACATAGCCTAAAACAGTGCAATTCCCAGCTTCGACTTTGGGTTGAGATTCTTAGAAACAGGATTTTACCACAGAGTACTAAGATCTGTTCTTTCTTGGATAACTTAATTAACAAAAGTCATAATAGCAGCAATTAGTGCACAGTCACGCCAAAATGAGAAACAATGTTGGATAGATGCTAGATGAACTGTCAGAGCCCACATACAGACTAGCCCCCATCCAGTCAATTCTGGTGTACATGCATAGGATTTTCCCATGCTTTGTTTCAAGTTTTGACATCTGCACACTCTGGGACAGCCCAGGTCTATCCACAATTACCCTACGTGTGTAGTGTGTACAACAGAATCCATTTTGCTCTTGACCTCTAGCCTCATATAAAGAACACACCAGCTCTTTCAGGAATACTAGCTTCAATTTTCCTCACCAATAAAGTATTAGATGTTGGACTGCACCTGAGATAAATGTTAACAAATTCATCCTGGACATTTTAAGATTCAATTCTCTAAAAGGAAAAAAAAAATCACCGTTAGAAAAGCTGCCTTCAGCCAGAGGTATATATTAACCCTCATGTCTGGAGGACACCAATGCTACACTGCAGTACTATGACTGTACAGCACCTCAATAAAATCAGCTGCTCATCAAAAAGGGATTCCTATCTACAACCAAAGCAGAATTAAAAGTGTTATACAAGGATTTACCAGTCTCATGTCTTCACATAAAATCCCAGTTCCAATCAAATACATTTGAGGTGTTCCAGGTGCTTTCTACTACAGTGAGGAATATTAAAATCCAACAAAACCAACAGATGCAGGATCTAATTTTCTGGATTAATTCGGTGGTTTCTATAACTCATGGAAAAAGTGCTACACTTCAGGAATAGCCTTAAAAGTCACTCCTTCTAAAAGGAAACTGGGGGGTTTTGTTTCTAAACTAAAGGTTACAGAAACAAAGATATATTCATTTATCATTTGAAACCACTGCTTAGACTGAGAGCAGAGATAAACATGACCAGAGGGGTCTACCTAATTTAAATAATATTAGGAAGAAATCAAGACTTTCTTCCCTGTGTAGAAGTTTTTTCTCAGTGATGCTTCCTTCTTCGAACTACAGATTCAATCAAGTTCATGAATGACAGGCAGCTGAACAAGCAAACTTTGTCTTTGTTTCTGAGTAAAAACTCAGTGTTACGTTGTCAGAAAATTAATTGCAATGAGAGGCGTCAAACATCAGTTGTTTCATCTTCACTTTTCTGAGCAGGTCTAATAAAGAATACAGAACTAGTATTTTACAAATATGCCTAAACCAGTTTGCCTCCTGGTCCTGAGCCTACAATTGAGAGATTTGATTCCCCCCACTCTCACCAACATTTCACCCTGCACCTTAGAATATCTACATTAAAAATGAAAAATGAGGAAACACGGCTCTGATCCATAAGCCTCACTTTCTTTATACCCTGCCTTAGGTGATGCAGGGCTTGGTATATGCCCCATTTCAGGTCTAATAAAACATACAGCCCCTGTGGAAGATGATGCCCTCATGAACAGGTCTCAGGGGGAGGAGGGAATGTTTTCTCCAGCCTTGAATTTGTCAACCTGAGAAGCTGCAATCAGCATATAGTTCCAGAGCAAGTAAATTCCTAATGTCTTTATAAACATAAGTAACATTTATTGGCTTGACTGTAAAGAGTTTATAACAGCACAGTCAGAACAACTAGATACCTGTCACACAGGGTACAGTATCAGTATGCACCGATTGCTACACACCTGAACCACCATGCTCCCATCTTCCAGAAATTACCCATCTCTACACAGAAAGAGCAGCTGACTCAGTTATGCTGACAGTGTTGTTGGAGAAGCATGCCCAGGGGAGCGTTGCTTTGAGTAGACTGTGAAAAATATCTATAAAAATTAAGGGAGGGAGAAGACCTTTGTGAGAATTGTGTCCCTACAGCTGCTCCAAAGCAAACCAAAGCTCTTGCTGCCTTCAAGGAAAATTTGCTCTTCTGTTTTAAAGTTCCTCTGCGTTAGCCTTAGAGATTCACAGATCTTTGCAGAAGGCTCTAAAACATTGTCCTTCCCAATGTGAAAATACAAGATTCTATATTAAATTATTTTCATATGGAGCTCCATCTTTGCATGATATTTTTCTCCTTGCTGTCACATTCTATTTTCTTCTTAGTGGCATTTGTTCCATTACTTTTACCCTCCTTTAAATTACTTTATTTCCATGTTGTTTCTAAATAACAATCCTAGTTATATTTTACTGTCATCTATTTTTACCGCATCGTATAGCATCCCTTGAAATCACTTTATACAACACTTGGGCATATCTACAGAGTACTTCGATTACATTTTTTCTCACCTTTCATTCTACCTTCAACACTGTGCAACGCACAGTGATCACCAATGGGAGGATTTCCAGTGGCTTAACTGAAAGTGGATAATGCCCTGTACTGCTGAGAATGTGTTTTACTTTGGAATTTTACTCAACTCTACAGAGTTTCATTAAAAGTAACAACAACTAACCAACTTTCTGTTCACTAAATAAAGTGCAATTTCACTTTAGAAAGAGACTTACTTTATTTGCTGTTAGTGTTCCACTAAAAAGCATGAAAGGATTAAAAACAAATAGCCTCCCACTACCCTCCCAATTTTATATTTTTTTTAAATAATCATGTAACAACAATGATATATTTACCATTTTTCAAGTAACAAAGAATAACATCCCTAGTCAGCAAACTGTGGGAACCATTTAATTACTTCATGTTGCAATAGCACCTGTATTTAAATTTTGGAAATGAAACCTCTACTTCAATAATCCTTGACAAAGTTCTTTGGATCACTCTATAATGTATGTCTGTAGATAAACCTGCGTCTATACATAAGTACTGATGGGTATGTGCACAACCTGATCATCCATTTACATGGTTTGATTCTAGCCTCACACAGAGTTTAACTGTTCACAATGTACTATTACTTCTTTCCACTGTTCAACAAAGCAGTAAAAAAATGTTGACGCTAGCTTACTGTAAAAGGAGTAACACAGTAACTACAGTAATCAGCTATGCTGGAACCAGCTTTTTCACAAATAAAAAGTAGATTATTTTTGAGTCTTCTCCACTGCTAAAAGTATGACTTACAGCTCAGATCATTTCCTAGCTATCAGAATTCAACCTGTTATTTTCTACTGCACAGAATCTTACTGTCGTGTCAGTCTCCCAGCGTGCTTATTAAGGTAGTCGCACTGGGAGGTAGGACAGGCTCTTATTTCCACAAAATAAGTTATTTTTCATAATTATAAATAAAAACTCTACCTTACAGACTCTTGTTTTCACCTCAAATGCAGTTAAAAGTAAGGAGGGCTTTGCCAGCAATACCCTAAAATTGTGAGGCCCTTATGCAAACCACTTTCATGGATGTAATACACAAATACTCACAAAAATGCTGGTATTTAAACTTTGATTTTGATGGTGGCAAACCAGTTCTGACAAAGTGGTCAGTAAGGACAAATTCAGTTCATGTGATCAGAAGAACCAAGTCAGTATCAGAGACAAAAATAATAAAAGAACTAGCTATTGTCTAAGTGCAAATTTCTAGACTGTACTTTAAAAAGAATATGCATTTGTACATAAGAATTATCTCTGATCTAGTGATGAAGTGAGGAAAAAAGCATCAAGAATCAGGATCTGACAATTTACAGAGCACGGCAAGGAAGAAAGGGATCAGCATTAGAAGGCCTTTGCACTGCCAAGTTGGTGATAGGAGCACTGTCTCAGTGTGTCAGATTTTTGATACAGCCACTGTGCACAGATAGACAGATAAATCTCTTTTTGATGGTTTTGGTCTTCTCTCTTCCTTCCAATCAACCTTGCACTTCTCACGCACTCTTAACAGCAGCACGTTTCTCTGCTATAGCTCAACTCGTATGAAAAGTAAATTCCTATACAACCAAATAAACAGAGGCATATAGGGGAGTCACACTGCTAGGACTAAATTGCTTGCAACAAACAAGTAGAAAACAACACAAAGCCAGGGCACAGGAACATCTGCATCAATCACAACACTGTGCTCTGGGAGGCAAGAAGATGCTCTGCAGACAGAAGGGGGCTCTGGGAATATTCAGTTCTGTTTGTTTGTTTTTTGAAGTAGAGATCTCCATAGCCATAAAAGAGATCACTTTCTGCCTTGTAATCATGCAAGGTCAGTACCATTAGCACTCTCTCCTTCAAAGACTGCCACTGACAACAGGCAGACCACATGGAAAGCAGGACACGAGAGTGGGCCCTGTACATCCACTGCGATTCAGCCTACAAACTCAGACTGGACCCTGTAACATCCACTGTTGTTTAGCCTACAAACTAAATACCTAACACTGTGAAGGCAGTAAGTAAAATCAGAGCCTTATACTTTGAAAAAAACCTTGCAGATAAAAAGCAGGCAACTTTATTTCAGATAATAAATAACCCTGTTCCTTCATTAACCTTTATTTTTTTTTATTGGGAGCCTTGGCATCATGACTCTGAGCTGAGCTCAGCAGGCTGCCCATGCAATGACATTTCAGAGATTGGCAAAGTAGCACAGCCAATGTCAGCTTAACGCTATCTTGAGGTTTTTTCATTCACAGTAGGAAGAAAGCCAGCCAGTTCCTTTTGTATTTTTGAGAAGCCAAACAAAAAGACTGGGAAGGAAGATAGAGAACTTGGTTATAAAGATAAAACAGACAGAAAATATTAAATTGACATTTAAATAACCTGAGAAGCAGACACGGCATCTTCATCAAAACATTAGCTTAGGGCTGTTCTGAAAGCAACTGCTCCTGCTTTATTATGTTGGTCCACAAAGCGTTGATGGCATAGTAGCAGAGGCTGAACCTTCCCACCAACATTCTGTTACACGCAGATTTTTATAAGCGTGGCATGCAGTTTATCACTGGTGAAAACGCATAGCTAACAGTGGTAACTGTACTGAAAAAATAGTATGAAAATTTGCTCTTAAATAGCATTATTTTTCTCCTTATATCTGTTGTAGTTTCCATGCAAGTAAATACAGTGCACTATGTTTGGAGTGACCCACATACTAGATTAGTAGTTGGTTCTCCCCAGTAAACTTACCATGGAGGAGACTCAACTGTCCTTAAGGAGTATATGCAAAGATCTTTGTATTCAAGAGAAGACAAATGCTATATCAGAAGTCTTCGAGAAGATTAAATAAGAAACCTTTAGATTGGTGCTTAGACTGTTCTGACAGAAGTAACTCTACATTAATATTACACTTGTGTTTCAGAAGCAAGAATTAAATCTCTAATAAGAATCACATACTGCAGACAGCAGACAGTCCCTGGTGCTTACAGTTTACAGTCTGGACTAGAACTAAGATCAACCGGAGAACAGTACAATTCTTTACAGGACTCCTCTCAAGTACAGAGAAGTAGCAACTTCACAGGGACAGGAAAGAAAACTGGCAAAATCAAGAATTCAATCCAGATCTCATCAAGCTCCAGGACAGTAGCTTCATTAATAGTAGTTTATAAATGAAGAGAAAGAAGGCCTGTGCAGGGATGTTTTGTACGAAGATCGAGTGAGAGGTATGGTTGGAAATGGGTATTAAGCTAAGCCATGATGTCTCATGAAAATATGAAAAATGTGAAGTATATTTAAAAATACTAAGAATATTAAGTTAATTCAGAATTCCATTATGTTCCATAATCTCCCTACAGTAAAAATCAGGAAAAACAATCACAATTATTCAGCCAAATCCAGTGATACAATAAATGTTTTTTTCTCCCTGAGAGCTCTATTTCAAGTTCACCAGGCTTTGTCTGTTGAAGATGAAAACTAAATGATAATGATGTCAAGGTTGAAGACACTGTCAAAAGTAAGATTAAAATGACAAAGGTTGGTGAAAATATATCAATTATTTATATTCTTCAGAACAAAAACTTTATTATCAGACAGATTTTTAAGGTTGAATTTAACAAGTCATTCATACAACACATCCTTAGAAAGCTGAGTAGCAGCCATCTCATTTACCAAACACATTCACAATATGAAGGTAAACTTATTGCTTTTAACAGAGCTGTGTTGCATTGTCTGTTTCCATTTTTAATCATAGTCCAGTAAAATGGCTGTTTCCCCCTAATTTTCCATAAGAGTGGACACAAGTTAAGCTTAGTTCTTTTGACTAGCAAAAGCCTGCTTCCAGTGTTAACTAATTGCTTTCTTGTAACACCAAGGAAGCAGAACTTCATGTGAAAGTGATCTAAGCTTAATTAATGCTGTAAGTGAATTTCCAGGATGTTTTCAGAAAACATTATGGAAATAAGGCATTATCTGTCTACAGAATTTAAACATATTTGATATATTACGAACGCATTAGACCTCAAAGGTTTCTGCAATGCTGCTGACATAGAATGCAATAAATTCATGAAAAGATTTCCTGGATGAGGCCAGACAAAATAAAATCCATGAATAATGAGCCAAAACTTTTAAAATGGAGCCTAAGTGAAATGTTGGATTTATATGCCTGTTACATAGGTACTATTTTCCAAAGATTTTCAGCAACTGGCGAATGATAGCTCTGACAGGCCTATTAGTGAGATAAGGAGATATGTCCTTAACTGTTCTGGCAGTGAGCACAATTAAACATCCTCAGAAAAGGAAAGAAAATTGTTGCTTTGATAACACTGTTTATTAAGCCTTGGTTGATGCAGCCTTGGAAATCCTTGACTGCTATGTTGACCAGACAAAAGGGATTCGGTCTGCATTTAATGTGCTGGGAACGGAGAAGAATAACATTAAACTATTTTCATTTTTTCCTCATTTCCCACTGCACTTCAGTAGGAATCTTGTGCTGTGTTAAAAATAATAGCATCTAAGGGTTATGTATGAGCTGGTGGTCCTGCTAGCAAAAGTACCACCAGGCTGCAGAGTCTCAAAAATGCACCACAGCTACAGTTTAAGATCCAACAGTGCATCAGTCTCTGCCACACTTCAGTTTATTCTGACAGGGACACGTTCTGCATGTGAACCACAGATGTGTTTAAATGGACAGATCTCAATTCTGAACAACCCCAGCATCAGGACTGTAATGTGTGCTGCAGCCAGCACCTATATAAGCTAGATGAAAATTTATTGTGAGTGTAGAGAATAGCCTGTCAGATCCACTGAGTCTCCACTAGGATATATTTAGACAGTGGGCAGAGTTAACCATAAGATTTTTCCACTGTTTTTTCCATACATAAGAAAGGAAAAAAAAAAGTGTTACCTCATTGGTTGAAACACTTTATGCCAGTATTAGATGGAATTGCTCTTTCAGTGATTTTAATCTGCTTGAAGAGAAAAGCACTAGTAGCTCATTCCAGACTCTTTAAGCTTCCTATTTTCTTTTGATCCTCAAAGGATATTTCTTGTTAAGGTTTATTTCTAGCTCACCAATAATTTTTCCTCACACCAGAAAGGACAACTGAACTTCTATAGAGGGAGAAAAATTATTCTCAGAAGGATAATGGATTTCATCCTTTAAAATTCAGAGATGGAAATACAGAAATGCTTTTCCTGAGGGACACTTGACTGTGCAGTGAGGACACGAAGGAAAAGCCATGCTCTCAGCAGCCCTGAACATGCCAGCTACAACTCCATTTTCCAATATGACACTCAAATTATGGCCTTTCAGAAACCACCACCTTCCTTCCTGTGGGAAAAGCAAAATTCTCCATGTACCAGCAAATTACTGAACCAATGCTCCAACAGAACCAGAAGTCTACCACAAGACACTTTGTCTTATTAGGTTGTTGCTTATAACAACTATCAAGGTGACCATAATTACCTCATACTAAACTTTACTGTGTTTTCCTGCTAGTACTGGCTCTAGGATGAACATTGCCTGTTCACTCCGCCACAGCAGAGCAGAAACTGGTCCCCAGTGAAGTCTCCAAGCTATGAAGCCTCAAGAAGGAACATATTTTCAGAGACAAGTGCTTCAGAAAAAGGGAACAATTTCAGTACAAATGAATTGACAGCTGATAGAAGAAGAAAAGCCTGTAAAAACAGATGGAACTTGAGAGGAATTCAAATGAAGGCACATAACCAGCACACAAACTGACCCAAACTCTTGTGGCACTGACAAGAACAACTCCTGATGTGTGCTGGCTGTGGACAAAGAGTAAGAAAGGGGTAGCTTGATTAAATAAAGTCACAGGGACTTGCCGAAATAGTCCTTACAGCAGGAAAAATAAATAAAAAAATCCCAACTTCATTAACAACTGGTTATAGGGTTTATACAGAAAGCTGACTAACATTTTTACTTCTAGTCTTTGACACTTAGTAACTTGACACTCAGCTACAGCAAAAATCCACCCTACATACATCTACAAATCACTGAAATCATTACAAGAATCTTTAAATAGACTGAAATCTCTACTGAGATGTTAAGACAGAAATAGCAGTGGAAGTTCTTTCGCTAGACAAAGCAAACTATCTGTTTTTAGAAGGGACCTTCAATTTATAAGGAGAGGATGAGAGAAAGGATCATATGGAATAGGATGGAGGATCCAGAATATGTGCACAGTGTTAGCCTTATCTGAACACAACGCTGAAGAACAGAGGACCCTTTCCAAGCAAAGACTACAGGACAAACAGGCTGAACAGAAAGAGTTCACAGTAACAAGGTACACGGTCAGCAAAATAGATGAAATAAATATTCCAGTCACCAAGAACAGTAAAATGTAGTCTGGAAAGGTAATTTTCCCCTTTCTTGCGGAATGATTTTTAACCAAATTGCCTAACTCGTTGCCTAGAACATTTTTTCTTCCTAACTCCCTGCCTTTAAGGAAGGGGAAGAAAGAAGGAAAAAAAAAAAGATTGTACTGAAATTCAGAAACCATGTTGTTGGGTTGCTTTCATTTCTCTTGAAAAATGCTCGCTCCAATCTGCAGACCAGCTTTACCAGTCTGAGGAGTTCTGCAAATTCTCCCCCAACAGATGCGTTGCTGTTTTGATGTGCGTAAAAGGATAATACTGAATACATCATGGATTTCTAGGAGAAAGATGAATGCATTTGGTCCCTCATGTTACTTCACCTAACTGGAAGGTAGAGGCCAGTCGTGGCAGTTTTCAAGAGACATCTGCTTATTCTGCTCTACTGCTGACGGAGCAGGGGGGAGGTCTGCCTTGTCAAAGCACACTGCCTATTCCCCTCTCACTGTCCGTGCTTTGCATGTCAGGTATCAAGCCTAGGGAGCGTTGTTTTGCCATTTATAAATACTCCTGACAGTGCGCAGTCTGCAGCAGGAGGAAGGCATTTACCTGTCTTGATCTTCTGTGGGACAGTCTCCAAGCTGACAGACGGTGCTGTCTCATCCATCTGCTCTGTCAACAGCTCCTGGGAGGATGGTATGTGGATGGAGCATATTAGCCTTTATAGGCTACTTCAGCCTATTAAGTAGCCAGAAAAAAAGCTGCACCAATTTATTGCTTTAAGCATAAAAAAACATTGAGGTGGAATCAAGGTTTCTCTAAATGCTCCCCCATGGAAATAATGGAAGAGTACAGTCAGTAAGAAATCTTGGGAGAGCTCTTCATGCACTCCGGTCTGACCCAGCAATCACTAACAATCTATGCATTTCTACAGTGAGCATAATATCCATCTCTTTATGATGCATGAAAGAAGAGACTCCTCCAGTGCATATACAGGTCAACTACAGTCCACCTCTATGCTTTCCAGAGATGCACAAGGCACAAATGATAGATTCAGCACACCTCAGCTTCTAGAAAGATTCCTGTGGACAAAATCCTACCTATAAAATCCTATTACAATCACAGAATCACAGAATTGTAGGGGTCGGAAGGGACCTCTAGAGATCAAGTCCAACCCCCCTGCAAAGTAGCTCCCTAGACCAGGTTGCACAGGAAGGCATTCAGGCAGATCTTGAACAATAAACATATTTTGTGGAAACTTTCCTTCTGTATGCTCAAAGATACAGTGCTTCAGCACATGAAAATAATACTGCAGATCTTGTATTTATTAGCATATATCAAGAAGCAATATCCTAAAGCCCTTGAGTTTGGAGCTCCTATTCCACTAAAAAAACCACAAACAACAAAACAACAACCACAAACAAAAAAACCCACCAAAACAACTAAAAATAAAGCACAGCAATGGCATTTAGTGAAAGCGTGGTTTCTACCTGCCTTACAAAGATGCTCTCGTAAATGTAGTTGCCAAAATATGGTATAAGACAATCAATGCAGATTTTGGCCATCTCAAAATCAGAAGACAACACTTGTGCTATCCAGATCACCACTGACAGTTCTGGAAATCCAACAGCAATTACTTGATTAGAAAGAAAAGGGAAGAGAAAGGTACTGCTTTTGACTCAAACAAAAAAATGGTTATTTACATAAATTTGCAGCACAGTTACTTTTCTTTATACATATATATTATCATAAGGCTGTCCCATATTTACAGCTACTTGTTCCCTTTAGAGATTTCAGTAATTGAGTTTTCCCTGTAAAATATGCCTCTAATTCTTTCCTTAGCCCTTGAAGTAAGCGACTGAATGACAGAGGAATATGCTTATGTTGGTAGAATACACTACTGCTCATTTCCCCAAAGCAACCATTTACAGTGCTAACAGAGACTAAATAATTGAGATAGAAGGATGGAGAGTGCTTACACCTGTTTTAACTGACTTCTGAGTAAGCTTCATTTTAGAAGTTGAGTTCCCAGGGAAATGAGTAACCCACCACAGGATCAAGACATTTTTCTTGTTCCAACAGCAATGTTTACAAAACACTGGTTATATATACAATTTAAAGTTAAACAGAAATGCATTCTGTGCACATTACTGTAGAATCCAATGATAGTCAGCAGCTCAGAATATACTCAACACAGAGACAGAAAATATTTCAGGAAATACAGACATCTTCCATGATACAAAGTCAGTCTCATCTCAAAATCATCCTCTGCATACAAGAGACTGTGCAACACAGTAAGTCACATCTCATTCATGTAAAGCATGTGTCAAATACTCTTGCAGAAATACATTTTAAAACAGTAACAGAAGTAAGGCTGTATCTTTCAGGCACATGCAGCCTCACAGGGTCCCTTTCCAGACCCATTTCTCTTACTGGCACAAAGAACCACCTTAGATGCAATCTACCTACAGCTATCTACTACACAGAGTGAAAAGACAACCTCAGCCCATCAATTACTGAGAAATTCCTATCTCTGGAGAAGAGGAACAAGACAAGAGTAAATAAAGACAGAGATACCATCTCCTGCACCTGACTGCTAGGAATAGAAAACAACATGAAGGAAGATAATTAGTAGAACTTAAGCTACACAAATTCACATTATATTTTCATGTTTTCCTAAGACCATAATTATTAAAATAATAATAATAATACTATCTGTGAATATGCGTGACCCTATCTGGAGTTTGTGAGAATTGTTTGAATTACCTATCACTACCAATGAATGGCATTAGATGCTCAAGGTCTCTTTCTTCAGCCTTGGGAAAGAGGGAAGAACTTCCATGAGAAAAAAAAGGGAAGGTTATCTGAGGGCAGATGGGGCTGGTAAAAATAAAAGAGCTCATTAAAGCCAACCCTAGCTTCCCTTCTAATAGATAACAGACACCATGGACTGAAAGCAAACATCACAGAGCGAGGCCCTGCAACCTCCAGCACACAGCAGGTCTGGCTGACCTGTCCTATCAGTTTTCTGTCTTTAACAACTGCATATGCCTGAATTTACCAATTTATCAGTAGCAATACCTCACCTTTAAGAAGTCTCAGTGGAACATTTTAATTAGTTTGGTCTCACGGCTTGTCTAAAATGCTTCTGATAGCACAGCATACACTAAAGCAACGTTATGAATACCTAAAAATATAAAATCTAATTATGGTAGCCATGCAACTGAAGTAATGAGAAACAAGTGTGACTGATAAGAAGAGAAACAGCAGGCTAACAAGCTGAACCACTGTAGTTCAATGGAATGGCTGGGATCTAAACAAAACACCTGTGGAGGAAGATATGTGGACTGGGAAACAGGAACTTACACCATTACAAGAGATATGATATGAAACGAATACATGACAATACTAATTTTTAGAGCAGGTGTTTAGCATATGGCTAAAATAAATAACCAGTGAGAACACACAGAACTGAAGATGGCTGCTAAAAGCAATATACCGGATGTAGAGAAATAAAATTACCTGCTACAAACAAGAGAAAGCTGTAACTCCAATCTTTAGGTTCTTGCTGTTGGACAGTTTGACCTCACCGAATGCTGCCTGTGACTATTACACAGTATTTGTTGTCTTGGAGCAGTTATTCTACAAGAGCAACTGCAATACCCTAAGTGGCCTGAGACAAAGGTCATGAGTATGAAAAGATGGGAAAAGAGAAATCAAAGCAGAAAACCTCCATCATAAATGGGAAAAAGGAACAAGGAGGATACAACTGATGATTTTGTCTTCTTTTACTTCTGTATACACTCAAACCAAACCAGCTCCAGTATTCCCAGCTGCAACATTCCCCTCTCTGAACTTGGTCAGTATCTGCACTGATCCCTTGCTAAGGCACCACACACAAGTTTTTGCTGCAAGTCAAGTCCATTTCCTGTGAAATACCAATACATTTCCTGTATTTCTCTGGGCTTTCCCAAGTATAAATTACTGAGCAGGTTACACTGTAAGAAGGAAGAAAATCCAATTTATAATGGTCTCCTTAACTATTTCTCACAAGTTACGAAATCTTTAATAAACAGTCCATAAGTGTATGTATGTATACATATAAATATATATTTTTAATCTTCAGGTGAGAATGCTGAAGAACTTGAGTACCAAAGCTGAAAAGCAAGTCACATTTAGCAGCACTCAGAAACTAACTTTCTTACCCTGCTGCCTCCACATTGGTATTTTTAGCTCACTGATGATTTCCCAATCTGTGTAAGCTATCATACAAGACACGGGGAATACCATACACTGCATATTTTGACTTGACTGTACTACAGACTGTTTATTATTATTATATTTTTTAAATAAAAAAGGAAAAGACCTGGTTTGGAAATGTTATGGTTTTATGATTTTTGTTGTATTGTTGATATTCCACATCATAACATCATGTGGTGTATTGGAAGTTAATGGTGGAGAATGTGGGCAGGAGAATAAAATAAAATAAATCAAAACACCCCAATTTCTATTTTTCATCCCAATTCCTCTTCAACAAGAGCCCCATTTTCCCATTTCTTCTTTCAGCGAGCGTTAACATTCAACTCATCAATTTTTAAAAGAAGGCATGAACATTTCAGCTAATGCTCACTCTGTTGAACTAGCTGCAGTGGCTACAGAAGCCACGAGATGGCACATGGCTTGTTCCCTGCTTTTGAGGTAGTCTATACCAAGTATGCATGGAGTCCCCTGTCCGGTCACTATAGGATGCTTCTGTCAGTCTTTACCAGTGCGGCTTATTTCTGCCTCCCCACTTATATGTTGCATCTCTTTTCCTTGATGGCCCGAGGTCTTGGGCTAGTGGTTAGGAGTCAGCGTTCTCACCACTGTGGCCCAGGTTCGATTCCCAGATGGGAATACTCAGAATGCAGCCGGAGCTTTAACTCCCAATACACCACATGATGTTATGATGTGGAATATCGTAATACAACAAAAATCATAAAACCGTAACAGGAAACACAAAATTTCTGTAGAGGTCAAGAGGTGCTTCTCATCTGCAATTTATTCACTAAGTTTCATGAGTTTTATGAGACTGTTCACCTTCCTGGTTAATAGCAAAATCTGTACTTGCCTTGGCAACCCTTGTATCAGGTGGTTGTACAGTAAGTAACACTCTAGAAATATACCATAGATTTGTTCAGTCTTCCTAATCATCCTGGTCATAAATGTCACAGCAACTTGTCATTAAACTTCTCCCCCTAGCAACTCTAGCAGTCATCTGATCCTTCCTGCATCTCCACCAAACTGTTCCCTGAACACAGTGACAAGGCTCTGTGTTTTGGCCCTGCATGCAGTCCTTTCTCACATCTGTCACCTACTGGGTGTATAAATCATCTGTGATGCAGCATATGGAATGGGCAATTGGAAGATATCAAGTAGCTTCAAAACTCCTACTGGTAAGGCAGAAGTGATCACTTTAAGAAAGTGATGATGACTAAGTGGAAGTCAGGATAGAAAAACAGGAAAATCATGAACCTTAATAGGAAGCTGAATTATTTGCCTGTGTTCCTCATGTGACATGTTGGATTTGACTTTTGCTAGTGATGATGAGAGATGCCACTCCTGTGACCATGATAGCTCCCTCCCATCCTAACCATTTCAGTGGAACAACCTCAGTCAATGGAGTTAACAAGATATGCTGGAATCCCAGTTTCAGTAACTCCTGTCATGAAACTCCCAGTACACGGCAGAACCAATTCTAACTGCCTTGTGTCTAGCATCAGTCACCTGCATCTGTGCAACAGGTGTAAAGTGCTTTCACATAAAGAAGAAAAAATTCCAATAGAATGGGACTCACATTGGGTCTTTGAAACTAAATGTTTCAAGCACATCTTTTGTAAGCTAGAAAAAGCCATGCATTCAGCTGGAGGTCATATTTTTCTAAGAGCGTGCATTAATTCAGTACCAGCGAGGGTGGCAAAACTTAAAAAATGCTCTGAATGACAAAGAGCTCATGGAGGAATTTATGAAATTCAGACAAGAAAAAAAATCTAAGGTAATGAGACTGTAGTACAACATGCACATTGAATTTTTTCTAAAAACATATGTTGCAAAACACTGACTAGGATCAGGAGGCTATAGGAGGTAGCACCACAAAACGAACAGTACGTAGCAGAAGGAAAACCCCATTTGCGTATTAAGGGTAATGAGTAAATATCTAGACTACTCCACACATATAAACTATCAGTAAACTCTCATTCAAAACATTATACCCATCACATCTGATCCACTTGTACATTATTTTACATTTAAAACAGTATGACATCACTGACTGCAGCACAATTACATTGGAGTCAAGTAAGGATAATTCGGGACAGAAACAGAATCATTGTTCATACAATATCCTTCCTACAGAAGTTTCTTATAGCTTATCTAGTGCACCACATCCTTAAACTTGTATTCAGTAAAAATATAATTAAATATGCACAAATTTTAATTTCTTTTACTATATTTAGACTCTCAGTAGTGAAACTGCCCCAGGTTGACAACATTTAGAATAAAGACACTTTTAATGACAAAAAAGAACAAAGTTCCCAGCTGCAGAGCTTTGCCTTTGTTTGGATCTTATAATTTAAGGAATCATTTTCTAAAATTGCCTCTTGTACAGTAAAATGACAATGATTAGGCTCACTATCTTCCAATCTCCTGCTGTGCAAGACATTCACTCAGTGGGCCCAGGATACAAAAGTAGCTGCTTTACAAATAACAGTTTAACTATCATTTAATAGCTTCAAAACCATCATAGCAGTTACGAATCCTTTGGAATGAGGACAACTAATTTCAGGATCTCAGTTGTTGTCATGTTTAATCACTTTATAATGCTGGTGGCTGTTTTGGTTTGTTTCTTGTTTTTAATTGCTGGAAATTTTTAATTCTTGTTTCAAACAACTTCATTTCACAGACTTTTAGATTAATCAGTGATCACTTGAGGGGAAAAATAAAGACTGAAGTTCATTAAGGATGTAGCATGGAGAATCAATGTAATATTGCAGGAAAACATTTTGATTCTACCTTCTAGAACAAGGCAGCTTCCAACTTAACACCCTAAGCAAGCTCTGGGAGAACTGTCTAGGTAAATGACTTCCAGGGATGCTTCGGATAATCTACAGAGCTCATCTTTACTGCCTGAACTACGTGCATGTCAGCTCCAGGGCTGCTGTGCTTAAAGGGGTGGAAGATGAGTCCCTCACTACAACAAAAGGCATGTGATGGCTTGAAGGTTTCACTGACATAGCAGAGAAATTTGCCTGCTCATCTGCTGTGGGTGCCTAAAGCTGTAATGTCTTCTTTTGAAAATGCAAGCTATGATTAAATTGTTTTAGTGAAGAAATTCTGAAAATCTTGTTAGCAAGAAATCAAATACAGAATGAGAATGTGAACTACATCAGAGGAAAAAAAAAAATCTGTAAAGAGATCCATTTTCTTGATTTTCACCCAGACCTTCCACTCGCACGCAAAGCTGACCTTGATGGCAGCACTGGGACTGCTGATGCTGCAAAATGCAGCCTGCCCTGGTTCCCTGCAGCAGCATGGCCGAGGCTGCAGATCCTTCTGCACTGAAGCAGAAGGGAGAACACCACACAATGCTGCCACCAGCTCACACAGGCTGCTCAGATTGATGACGGCAACGTTGAGAGCTTGAGAAACTTTCATAAATAAAACCCCAGGCTTCAATAAGTCAGGCTGTCAAACCAATGGGGTTTCTTTCACCCCTATTTGAATGCAAATCAAGTGTTTGACCCAAGAAATATTCATCATTTCTCATTTCTTACATGCTGAGGAATCCAGTGCTTTCTACCCATTAACTGTGTCTAGCAACCATCATTTATCTAACATCTAAAAAGGGTAAGGACCATTCATTCACCTCCTTGTCATTCCTTCCATCTCAGTGCTTCACTATTGCCTTTTTATTTTACTGTCTCTAACTATCATGGATCCACACTCAGATTAAACCCTTTCAACACAGGTAGATCATCCCAACTCCTGTAATCAAAAGATATACAAAGCCCACTTGTACTCTGAAATCCTTAGCGTCTGTATCATCCCACCCATTAGCTGCAGTCCTTTTTCAATGTTTTAATACTGCTATTAAGCAAGATTAACTATGTAAATGCATTTTTTGTTCAAATCTCACCAATACTACAGCAATTCTATAATGCACACAAGATACTGGCTCATTTTAAACATTTGTTTTAATATAACTTAGTTCAGAACCGCAGATGGGCAAAATTCAGCACTGAAACATCTTTGGTGATGCTCAAGCTCACAAGTAGAGCACTCCATAGAACAAGTATTTACAGCTTTAGTTGGGCCAAGCTGAGTTTTATCACTTGTCGCTACAGTGACATCAACGTTTTTGATTCTTATCTCACATGATTATAAACTAGTTAATTTCTATCTATTCACTCTGATCTGATATTCATCTGTTCCAGGTCAGAATCTGACCTGGTGGGATCCTATGGAAAAGTAAAGCAGTGCTGAATTTGGATCAGTCTAGACTCTCTCACAGTAAACACATCTAAGGCTAGATAATATTTTATATTCCTATAATTGTAATTCAGACAAATCTTAGAGTTCTTTCTTGTCATCTCTAGCAGCATCTCCTCCAAAATGGCTTAGCTGTTTTGTCTGTTAGACTCATCTTGATGCATTCTAGCTTATTATGCTTCAGGCTTTATAAAACGTAGGGCAAATTGGTGCGACTTAATACTGAGTAAAACATCAAAACATTCAAAGAATCAACTCTATCATGGAAAAGAAAAGCATCATCCATTGTTCCAGAATAATTTATATCCCTGTACTAGAAAAATCCAGCATATCAGCCAGGGAGGAAAGAAAAATCCAGGGTACAAAGTAAAATTATGCGTCTCTAGTTAGTTTTTAGTTCCTTTCTGAGATTATGTATGCTCAGGGGAGTGTTTCCATCTCAAAACATAGCTCACTGGACACCCAGGAGATAAAAGAACCTGAAAGAACATTTGATAGAATATTTCCCACGGAAAAAATTATTTTTGAAGGTTGTTTTTTGTAAGCTGCCTTTAAACTCTTCCGTCCCATGCATCATGCTTTTTTGTTATTTTTTTCCCTATTTGACTTTCACTCCTGCTTTTTTTACACGATGTGAACTCTCTTGAGCATTTCAGATCTGCCTTCTTCACTCTTTTTAACCTGCAGGCTTTAAAACTCCAGAAAGGAAACAAAACAAAAACAGATCTGGAAATAGAGGAAGAGGCCACAGGGCACCTCAAGGGAGGTGAGGAATAAAGAGAACTATAGAAAAGAGCCAAAAACTCCAAAGTAAGCGTTCTCAGTTACCATCTTCATCCACACAAATAAAAGACTTTGGGGTAAAATTCATATGAACTAAGAATCTGAAATTCTTTGGAAAACAAAGTATTTTATAAGCCCCTTCTTTCTCATATTCCAACTTCTTTTCCTCTAAACAAGTGTTATTTTTGCATAAACAAATATTGAATTCTTTGTTACTCACAAGTTCAAACTGAACAGTGGCAGTTTTAATCCTCCCTGCTTACATCCCTTCTGCTTCAACGTACACACACAGTAAAGCAATTGTTTAAGATAAAATTGTTCTAGAAATAGTTCCCAGAGTTCAGAACAAGTCCAAAACATTTCTCATACAGCTGGTTAATTACAGAAGAAGAGCCAAAGTACCTGGGCAGGACCAGGTCCCACATCTTCATTTTCAGAATCTGCCTTCCCTGGGACTCTATCCAGATGTTTGGGCTCTCAGCTGCAGGTAGGTACCTTGCAAGCCAAGAGATCTTTGCTGCAACTGAACAGCAGTCCTGAATCACAGCCTTGGTGCTGAGTAGTCAAAAGCATATCTTGAAGGTGTGCAAGCCCTTTGCTTCAGACAAGTCTGCTGAATATTAAGGATTCCCTTTCCTCCAAGGATCAAGGATTCCTATTTCACGTTGAAGAAAAAAACAAAAAATGAAACAAACACCCCTTCCCCTCAATAGGGAGGAACATGGGAAATTTAGTATTTGATTATTTACAAGCTTTATTTCCAAATAGTCTCTCACGAAAGAGAATTCTTAGTTCTGAAATACTTCAGTTGAATAAAATTTAAGAACTTTAAGGTTCAAAATGATTTGTCAGACAGACATCAACTCTTCCATCTCCTCAACAATCACTCTCACAGCAGGTTACCCATACACTGCCTTGATTAAGCTAATGATGAAATGCTGACAGTTTCTTTATCTGCCTGTACAATGAACCGTAGAAGGGACATGTGATAACTGTAAATTATTTATTATTTGTAGGGAAAGAGGATGGCAATCAGTAACTGCACTTTCTACAGATTACCCTCCTCTGCATTGTTAAGGTCGGATATGAGGAAGCTTTGATTACCTTGAAGTGACAGGTGCTTTTCAGACAAACCCTAGGTGAGACATTCCACTTGAAACAAAGCACAAGATCTAATAAGTCAGTGTTAGGGCCACACCATAAGTAAATTAACATGGGTCTCTTCTTCTAAGTCTAATTTATACTTTCAAAATATGAATACTCTGCAGCCACAAACTGACAGCTCAGTGCAATTCTCTACTTGCAAAGAACTTGATGTAAAGAAGAATTTCATCTTGGACAGTATAGACTGGAGTGAACTTCGACCTGACTGAATCACATTCTACTATGTAAAATATTAACATCTCGTCCTTAGCAAGGAAATAGCACTATAAAGTAATAAAAAGATTAATCAGCAAAGCCCACCATGTATACAGTACAGAGCTCTGACAAACAATACTGTGTTAACTTGGACTTAACACATATTACAGCTTATGTCTAACTCTGATTTTTCATAGGAAGCATTGCAGAATGTTCCTAAAATAAATAAAAGTTCAGAGCACCACTACCTTGAAGAAATAAATTGGTTTAACTATTTCACAAAGTATGGTAAAACACCATTTTTTGAAATAAGTTTGAGAATGAAGGATTCTCTTCAAAAATCTAATTATAAGTATTTAAAGGTGAAGAAAAGGGAAGCAGATATAGCACCTGTAACGTGAGGTCTGCACTGAAAGTAATGCTTCATATTTTATTCCGTTGGCCCACAGTGCCAGAAGCGGTTGCCAGTGGTAAAGCAGCAGAGGTTCAATCTTCCCACCATTAATTTCTGAGCAAACTACATAGAATACTGATTATAAAACAGAATGAATTCCCAGTAAACGGTTAATGGAAACAAAAGGCACCTTATGAATTTTGTTAGAAAAGCTGAACATTCTGATTATACATGCTTGGTCATAGTAGTTTAACACATTAGCTTTGAACTGACCCTGAAACTAGTTTAACAGATCCTTGAAATGCTGCTTGATGCAGCTGAGTGGTGCAAATACACCTATCATATCCAATACCTCACTCAGCATTTGCTTCTGACATGTCTGGAGAAGAGATCTGGGGCAGCTCTGTTATACCAGCTTCCGAGAAAATGGTTATTTCCAAGGCTGTTAAGTCTTGATATTGCTGAGCCACAGCCAACACTGGAGGGGAGATTTTCAAGTCCCCATATTGTATCATCCTACATTCTACATGGAGCTGACAAATTGAAAACATCACGTTAAATTCCTCTGTCGCGTCACATATAACAAAAGTGAAAACTGAGAGAATTTCTTATCATGGACAGTTATTTAAGCAAAGTCAGAACAAACTTCAGATTTAGATTACCTGAGCCTTCTACACTTAGGTGTAAAGAATACACAAACTTCTGTGGATTATTAATGAAGCACACAGGGACGCTTCATCATTTGATATCTTGAAAGTCTTCTTTCCTAGTTAAGAATTATGGGCTTGGTACAAGAAGTATTTATTAAACTCTACTGGTTTACACTGAACAAGTTGTCATGCCAGACTGTTTATCTGTCATTGGAGTCTAACAAAACCTCTGTGTTCACAACACACATACTGAACAAAGCTTCAGTGAAATGTTCTCACAATGCCATATGGACTCCAGACAACACCCAGCGCAGTGCAGATATCTGACACTGTAAATCCACACTGGGTTGACCTCAAGGACATGGTCAGGTTCACTGACACGGAATAAGATAAGTAAGCATTCTGAATGTAAAATCAGTAGAGGTGCCCCTCTCTACCTCCCTCACACCTCAGTTGAATGTAATTACCTTGAGACTTTTTACATAATCTTAGTAGAGAGCAAGATGTCTCAAAAGAAATAAAATAAAATAAAACTCAGGAAAGATTTATAAAACCCTTTCAGCTTACAAGTGCTTGCAAAAGTTCACATTACAGCTCTAAATAAGTTTAGGTCAAGCTGCTTTGGAAGAGTTTTGGTTTCTAGTGAACCAGCCTTTTGGTCTGCCAAGGATCAAGATAGTCAGTGCTGTCAGTTCCCAACGAAATCTGGGATCAGCAGTGTGTGGAGAACCAAGACCGTTCCTGCCTTACCATCTTTTAGCAGCAAATGAAAGCAACTCAGCAGCTGAGATTTCCAGGTGCTAGGAAAGCTCACTAAAGCTCAGACATATTTCAGCATAAACACTTGCAGCACTATGACAGAGTACATGAGAAAAAAAACCAACCACACAAAAACAGTCTACAGGCTCTGCTAAGTCCCAAATAACACATGGACTGTGCACACAAGGGCAAAGCAAAACTCTCCCACACTGAAGAGCTCAATAACTTGCACTCATTAATTAAAAGTAAAGAACAGCTTTTCAAAGAACTTTGTTTTCTCAAGATGCTTGCAGAATACTGACCAGAAAGACACAATATGTCTTGAGCATTTACCATACAAACACAGAAATCACAAATGAGTCTCCGGACAACATTTTATCTTCAGAAAATCCCAAGGATCGCTTTAAGTGCCTAATTACTACTTCTGCTGATTGCTCCAGTCATTAGACAAGGTATTGGGTGCCAGACAAAACTATCTCAGTCTAGCATTTGTTTCGTCAAAAAGTCATGGAAACCAGCTAGTTTCACAGAATCCCAGGGGTTGAAAGGGACCTCAAGAGATCATTAAGTCCAACTCCCTGCTAAAACAGGTTCCCTGCAACAGGTCACACACGTAGATGTCCTGAATATATCCATAGAAGGAAACTCCATAGCCTCTCTGGGCAGCCTGTTCCAGTGCCTCCGTAACTACATTACAGTCACTCAAAGTACACCAATGTTTACATAAGATGCAGTATTAACTCCATATTCTGATACAAACTGTACTGGTATTTTAACCCAGTAACCCACTACAGTGTCACATACCACATGAACAAAGCATTATCAACATCGCCGTTACTCTATAGTCTCACAAGACAGCCCCTATAGAACATGGAAGGAAAACATTCACGATGGCACTTTCTGTTGCAAGTTATCTGATTGTAGCTTCACTATAAATCTGGGAGCAGCATGCTGTCTTTCTGATAAATATGCCTGAAAACAGTCAGAAGAAAGCTGTACAGTGCCTTGCATCATCTTTTGCTATCAGTGATAAAAAATAGATGCCATCCTGACAACAAGCTGGCTGAAGGTGAGATAGGGTAGTTCATTATCCTGTGGAAGTCTCCTGACTGAACTTCAAGATATGCATAAGTGTCATAAAGTATGTTGGCAATGACTTGTGCCACTGGCATGTTTTACAAGGGGCAGCTCAAATTAAGCACTAGAAAGAGCTTGATTTGATATGCTGTCTGCTTAAATGACATTATGAACACATACAGATTAAGAAAGTGCAATTATCCTATTGGGATTTCATTCTATGCTGTGAGAAGATGTGTAATTAGATTCTTGCTATGCTTTTGGAACCTTTCAATTTAGGTTTTATTACTAGATGATTAACAAAATGTCATGTTTCAGTTCTGATCTTACATGCTTTTCAAGACTGCAGAAGAACCTCAGTTCTTCCTGTGCAGTAGCAATCACTCAACAGGAGTAGAAAAAAGCTCCATTCAGAGTCCAGACTGAAAGCACAAGCACAAAAACTGACAAAATCACAATCATCCCTGTTCAGGACCTCTCCTTAGTCTGCCAAAGGGCTGGACTACTTAGAGCTGTAAAATATTCTGTTACTGCAAGTTTCTCTGAGCACTACAGGGCTTCTCAGAGGATAGCCTTTCCTCATAGGTTTTTCCTGATTCCACCCTGTAACGTGAACTTGCATCTAAGAGCAATGTAGCTACAGTCCTGGATCCTGGTGAGCCACTGACTTTGGGGAATCAGACTCCAAGCTGTAGCCTTCAGGACACCCTTATATGTGCCACATTGGGAAAGCAGTAACCTAACCCAACAGTTGAAATACCAGCTTACAATAACTTACAACACAAGCCACTAGACAACTCCCATTAAATCCACACCATCAAGGCTGGCTAGAGAGCACCAAAGGATTTAATGTACAGCAAAGGACATATTCCAATCCATAAATATAAGACAAATGAGAGCAAGTCCAGTTAAGGTAGTAAGTCCAGAGTGCTGAAGAAAAGCTGGTAAGAAAAACTAAGTAAGTTCGCAGTTGAATTTAAAAGAGAAAAATAGAAGTTAGGGAGAAATATTGGGAGACGGTGATTAGTATCAAGGCATCAGAAGAGTTAGAAATGTTCAAGGGAGCATAAGATGCAAATAAGTGAAATGATGCTTACAAGCCTCCATTCATGCTGTGAATGCAGCGTAGGTGTGACTTTCACACGAAAGAACGATATGCTCACTTTGCCAGCTGTCAACATGTTTGCTAAGGAACACACGTGAACAGAAGCATCCAGCAATGCCTCTGAAACCCTCTACATTTGAAATCACCGTGGAACAATTTGAAAAACAAAATCACAAAGACACAAAAGACAAACACTCCTCCAGGACACAGTCTCTTTCAGAAGACCAGTACTCATTAAACTGTGCCTTCTGTGCTCTAATACAGAACCTGAAACAGCTATTTACACCATAAAGAAACAAAAAGGGACAAGTTTTCAGCTTAAAGTTTCTGAATTCAGTATTTGCTGCTACAGGAGTTCTGTGAGGTTTAAACCATGAAGGATTATACAAAAAGAATGAAAAATACAGTAACAAGTAACTCTGAAGACGTGGACAAAGATGCACAGTTCAAACACATGGAGAATGACACTACTGCATTGCAAGTGTTGTGTAAAACATGATTGTAGGCTACCACCAGATGTGGTTTAATGTCATCTTAGCTATGACTCTGCCACAATCACTCAGTAAAAATAAATAAATAAAACTAACTCCAAACAATCCTCCAACCAAAAGATTTTGCCTAAAGGATAGGAAGCTGCACCTGCACCCCACAAAATTACCATAGCAAGCACCCTACTATTCTTCCCTGCAGCACTTTCCCAGGCAGCCACATCCATAAGCAGAGCACACAGATACACTATCAGCTAAGTTTAAGAGCGCAGAGCACTCTTCCTTCTTACCAATTAGTGCTCAGGTGTGTTTTGTATGTATGTGCTTCAAATGTGCACACAAGACACTGAAATTTCAGGTTGAGTGGGGTCCTGGGCAATCTGGTCTAGTATCAGATGTGGAGGTCGGTGGCGCTGCACATGGCAGGAGGGTTGAAACTTGATGATCCTTGGGGTCTCCTCCAACACAAGCCATTTTATGATTCTATAATTCTATGTAACTGAACGATTTTCCATCCTCTGACATGGTGAGACAGCCATTAACTTCTTCATGCTACAAACAGTGCTTGTACTGTACATTTAACCATCACCTAATTATGCCACCTTCAAAACTGAATCCTACAAACGATGTAATTAGATCAGTCATCTGAGAAAGGACAGCTATATGCCTAGTAACACAAAGTTAATGATTTTAAAATGGTGAAATAAAACCATTATCCAAATAAACAAACTCCCTTGACCCAATAACAGGAGAGGGGAGAAATTTGGAAATAACTATAGACCTATGCGCCCACTGCTTTAGCATTTACTTGTTGCATACCAGACAACTAGACAACTCGGAACTAAATACTGGAAGTCAAACCCATGGTATCATGAAAAAAAAATATGTATATGTTTCACTGTTCCTCCCATATTTTGATACAATCAAGTGTAGTTTTTTAATTCCATGGAATGGAACAGCAGGAGAAGAAGGTGGTGATGGGTTAGCAATTTACATATCTATATTTCTTTCATACTGAAAGTATGTTTCATTTGTTCTGAAAATATGTAATGATCTAAAATGGGGACAATTTTAATGAATTGGGTTCATAATATTTCATATCTTGCTGTCAGACTCTTAGTCAATCAAGCTAATGTTATAAAGGAACAGCCAACAGCCAATTTTGACATCCTTTAAGCAGGTCAGTTATAAGCCAATTAGCTCTACCTACTTGGTCTCCAAGGTCTGAATAAAATATAGCCCATTTTGATTAGAAGCACTACTTTCAGTGTGCGCATCTTAAAATAGACTGCAAAAACTTAAAGCTCCATGGAATTGTTGAAGAAAGTCTCGATCCTGCTGAAGTCAATTACTGTAATACAATTTCTCTTCTCATAGATTACAAGAGCTCCTAGATTCAGTGTCATTCCAGCACTGCAGTCTTTAGAGCCCTTCTATCTATTAAATACAAATTATTTGCCATGTAAGATAAATTAAAAGCATCAATCAAGAATTCCAGCAAAATTCCTGATGAACTAACTTCAACAAGAGGAAATAATTCACAGTTATATTTGCACACATCAAGTATTAATTACTCTTGTTGACAGAATTTGAAACAGAAGTTTCAAATCAATAACGACTTTCAGTTCCTCCTTGCAATTCAATTTTTGAAAAGAAAAGTAGGCTTTAAATCTGGCAAAAAAAAAAAAGACTGAAATAATGGCAAGAATGAATTTCCAATACTGTCATATCTTTTGAAACCTGGAAAGCCATAATAAATGGCTAGGAAGTAATAATGTTTGTCTACAGATATCTATAACTCAAGACAGTTCACACATTTACTAATTGGTGAACCAAAAATGGCATTTTTCAAATCACCCAATAGGGTGAACCTGGTCAATAGCTGAACTTGAACCTAGAGCAATCCACACACTGGTGCAAACACCTTGTGCACTAGACTGTGTGTTCTAGAGCTAAATGTATTCTGTCAACCTCTGAGATAGAGCCAGAATTGAAAGCTGACCAAATGGAACAGCGCTGTGATGTATTACCATGAATGAAAAGCTTATTAGGAAGAGTAATGCTAATGTAGATGCAAATTTCCTATCAAAAAAAAACCTTGTCAGCTCATGAATTATAAACATCAGACTTTTCTAAAACATATCATATATTGTAGTTCCTCACGTGCGTGGCCCAGAATGGCAGTGGGAAGAATCAAAGCAAGTCTAGGATTTAGAATCATCTACAACTGCCACAAATGCACATTTAAGACTTAACATAAGACAGAGAGCAGGCCTGACTGCTGATGTGAACAGAAAAACTTGCATGAAGTCAGATAGCCTCCAACCAGATGGGTCATCCTGGTCAATGGACAAAGCAGTAACAAGATTCTGAGTCCACCTGAGAGAATTCCACTGGTGGAAAATGGAATGAAGATCATACAAAACAGCATGAATGTTATATGGGGTGTTGTAGAATTTACTCATGCTTGGAAATAAAAATGAGCTTTACCAGAGTAATTTAAAACAAAGATATAACCATTTCAATATCATGAATACAGAAACACCGAAACCTCTTTACTTGAAACAAGAATATAACTCTCCATACTTAATGGTTAATTATACTGAAGCTAATTATTAAAACTCCTGATAACTGAGGCAGCAGAAGCAACTGTATGACTTCTGAAAAATGCAAATTGTCCCATAAACATTTTCCGTAATGTAGTACTCTTTCAATTTTCAGATGATTGCCTGTCCTATATCCATTACCCCTCTACATTTCTGCTGAGCCTTAATTCAAATTGAAGTATGTCTTGATTTGCTGATTAACCATCACAAGCCATTTAAAAGAAAGGCTCATCATTTTAAATATGCAGGGAACCATATTTAACTTACTTCCGAAAACAGCACTAAATCAAGGAATGTAATTTTTAAGAAAAGAATTCTGATCATTTTAAAGAATAAATCTTCACTTAAGCCTACAAAATTTTGAAATATTCTTGAAAATGAACCAAAGGAGCAAAGGAAGTACTCTGTAGTGCACACATGTAATTTGCAGTCAAATCTGCATATACTACAGCAACTATCTCTTAACAGAAACATAAGTGCCCACTGTGGTTTTTACTCCATCTGCTGAATAATTTTTGGACATCTCATAAAAATGTTTTTTGTTAGAGCGAGAGTAAGGGACCTGCAGACTCAGATACTTGGCACAAGTGTATTTCATTGAATAAGAAGTAGCTTTTACTTAAATATTTATGCTATAAACGAAATAATCATTCACATCCATTTATTACCATTTCTTACCAATCATACCATCATGGCACCATTTCATTACCTAGAGAACTTTTCTCTACTTGCATAGACTCAGTAGACACTGTAATCCCTCATGACCTGGCTAACACAGACAAACCAATATTTGTAGAATCACGGGTACAGTAGAAGTAGAAATATTATACATATGAATAAATTGACGTGCTTAGAAAATGACAGAAGATTCAAAATTTGCTGCTTCAAATTAGGTAATCAGTTCCACTTCCAACAAGAAGTTATGCAAGTGTTTAAGTGAACAGCACTAACCAGTGTAAAATTAAGCATCCTCAGCTCTTGCTAAAATGGTGCAATGCTTCACAGTTACAGAATTACATAAATGACTCGCTTTTCAACAGTCTTCAAGTCACTTATTCAAGTATCCAAATGTACCTATAAGCACATAAATTTGAAAGAGTGATAATAGATTACCTAAGGCCAGACAGTGAATCAATGTCTAAGCTAGAAGAAACCTGGAATCTCAAGTAACTATTGAAAGACGAGGTGACACTGCTCAGGGTGGAAAAAATACATATATTCAGTTTGCAAATAAGTCAATTACACTCTCCAAACTGATTTTCTCCTTGAAATAACGTTAAATACAGCGTGTATTTGTCTAATTTTTCATTCTTGAAGAGGAGGGATTAAAAGCACAGAAGAGTCAAACCTAGAACTCAAAAGATTTTCCACTAGGATTAAATTGTTAATTGCTCGTTCTTTCTTGTAGTGGTCCTAATTACATTGTAAATAAAACTATTTACACTATCAACTGAATTACTTAAACAGTTTAATTACCTTGAGAAATGCTTATAAATAAAAAGTTTATGGGAAGATAATGAAGTCACTTTGTTAATTAGTAGAAGTTAAAAGATCAGAAGTCGTGCAAGAATTACCCCCCAGGAGGGAAATTTCATATTTTGAATAAACTGTGTGTAAGATTTGTAAGGTGTTAAGGTAAGGCAGAATACGAACTACATTTTAAGGAGCAGAATGGCTATTTTTAAGAGTTCAGTCCCTCTTCCCCCATCACTGCAATAATTATTCCCCCAGCAGGCTTAGGTTGAATAAGGAAACCAGTTATTCCCTCCTAACCAGTTCCAGTTCCAAGCTGGCAGCATCAAGGATCATAAACCTACCTCCGTACCACGATAAAAGTAGGTAAATTGGTTGTACTTTTGACAACGTTTTAGTTTCAACAAAATTCATTTTAGACAGAGACACAGGCCTTCAGAATGTTTCCAGCCATTGTACCAACGGTTGCTTTTTTCTTTTTGTGTCTAATATAAAATCCCCTAAGAAAGATAAAACTGTGGCTCATCATTACCTGGTGTTCACTGTCCAAGGTGAGCTGTAAACTTACATGAGAAATTGCTAAATATTTCATTCTGAGGGACAGGGAAATGGAAAAAAATAAACCATTATTTTCTGCTTCTGAATAACCCGGATGTTTCTAGCTTCCTTCAGGTCTGAACTTGTTCAGAAGTCAGATCCCTGTTCCCACTTGTGATTCCTGACTCTTCCTGACTTGATTGTTACCAGAAAATATTATTGATGTGGAAATATACAACATTTCCATAAGATGTCAAAGGACCATTTTTGAGAACAGAGAACATCTCAAAGTAAACGGAACAACAGTGACTTTTACATAACGCTGAAACATCATTTTTTTATTGCATGTTGCATTATTTATTTTCATTGGTATCTGATAATAGCAGAAGACTGGAAGGCAAACTAAATACCAACGCTTTAAAGGATTCAGTAGGCTTTCTATACATCCCAGGAGGGATGTGGAAAATAATGCTTCACCTTCTAGAAAACTTAATGCAGTCTGTAAGGTAGGACACTTACGGTACAATCTCTGCATTACAAAATAGCACATTTGCACATTAGGCATCACCACTCATACAGCAAGTTGCCTCAAGGTTAAACAACCTGCTGATGCTAAGAGCTGAAGCAATGGTTATGAATTACAGCTGGAGATAAGCTGCACTTCCACAGAAGTGAACTGATGACACTCACCAACACAGAGCACAGAAATAAATCAATTACTGATTAATGTTTCTGCATTTCTAACATTTATCAAATCCTTAGTGGATAGATTTTCATCTCATGAAATCAACGAACAAGAAAACACCTCCCAGGTTTTCTTCGAAGTTATGCCTCTTACCACCTTTGAAAATCTAACACAGACTAATTAACATCACTGCACAATGTTAATCAGTGCCAAATCAGGATCAAAGACAGCACCACCCTTCTTTGGTGGAAATAAAATTCCAAAAGTCTAATGTAGCAGAAATTTTAACGCTCACAAGTAACTTTGGTGTAACTTGTGTGTTAAAGGGATAGAAAGAAGTGGAAGCTGTATTAAGCTGAGCACATAACCATACACAAGGAAAGCCATCCTAATACCACTAGCTTCAGAGGGGCCAGGAGTCCATCTTACCCACCCTTACAGTTCTCAGTAGTTCGTTATTTACCCTTAATTTAGTGCCAACCATGACACCTATTGCAGGGCTATCTGCAAAGCTGTACTAACTTAGGAGGCAAGTAAAATGATACCACATTGTTTTTTTACTCAGATGTCTCCACAAATAATCATTTTGTTCACCATAGCTGATCTTTTCACATAAGCATTATGGGAACATCAGTAACCAAATACATGCATATAATGTACTAGAATCCACACCAGTAGCCTGAGCCATTTATATGCACAATGAGTTTGTTTGTTCCAAGTGTACTAATTTCCAATTTAAAGCAGTGCCAAACAAAATGGATGGATCATTTTTGAACACTGTTCCTCTGAAGATATTTGTCAGGACATAATTCTGCCCTCAGAATATGCTGGGAGTTCCACATATGAAAGGAGAACGTGCAGACTGCAAGCAATTAATGATCCTATGAGATTGCTCTTTTATATCCTGCAGCACACAACCTTTTGGGGTTTTTTTTGGCTTACTGGAATTCTCAACAGTGGTGTTCATAATTAGCTGGGTATTTTAATCACATAAATAGGACTCAAGTATTATTCAAATGATTCTATTTTAATAACAGGAGACCTTCCTGACCATAGATGTCAGATGCTGTAGCTGAAAGCACCAAGACACTTACCAGATAGCTCAGAAAGACAAAGGGAGCTTCAGGTGATGACACTGCTCTCTAGAAGAACATAAAAATCCAGGCAGAGAAGGGCCTTAAAGCAAACTACTTATAACCACAGTCTCCCCCACCAAAAAAAATAATAATTAAAAAAAAAAAACAAAGAAAAAAAGAGGGAGAGATCATCAATGCCAATGACATGATATAGTTGTCAACATAGGACTGTGCAAGATGCAGTTATTCAGGTAACTGCACTGGACTCTGCAGGAGCACACCCACACGACTGAATTAAGACAGACATCAAAGAAAAGAAGGCACGAACACATCTCTTGTCCCACCAATTATGGTAGATATCTGTGGTTAAATCATGGCTAAAATTGCTAATAACATAAAGACTACCACTTCTCTACACTAGACAAAAATCTGAGGAGGTCGTCACATTTTTTTTTAAGCCACTTTGGGTAGTCTCAGGAGATTACAAAATTTAAACGTGGTACATTTAGCTTTATAACCACAAGGCGGAACAGGTCGTGCCCATAGATTCCAGTCCTCAGGAAATAGGTATTCGACAGTTTCAGTAAACAAGGTATAGTGGAAAGTATCAGCTCCCAGCAGTCAGCAGTCACTCCAGGAGATTTTGACCTAAATACTCTTCTAAGCAGCTACGAATCTATTCCTTTGTGATTCAGTATCTGGTGCCCTTCTCTATCCAGCAGAAGGAGCACTCAGAATCTGTCTCAAGTCCACTAAGTTACAAATGATTTAGGACCTGGGGAGAAAAGCTTCAGTGGCTGAGATTTTTGTTGTTCAAAATTTTATCTTTAATGTAGATCTCCCAGTCAAACCCAAAGTCACTCATACAAGGGGCTACTATTGGGATGGTTATGGTCTACACATATCTTAAGTACCAGACATCCTGAAAGAGCAATCTGATTTCATGAACAGCAAGAATCCAAATAAATTTACATTAACTTCAGATAAAATCCTTTTGTAAACCAAACACCAGTACTTATGGGATTTGTTCACCACCACTGTCTGTGTCCTGTAACACACACCCTGACTCTGGCTGTGCAAGTTAAATTAGCTGTGATTAGTAGGGCTGAAAGAAAAACGACTACACTAATATTCAAGCTGTTTGAAGAGAGGTTTACTGCCCCCAAAAGAATCATTTAATTATAACACACCACTTTCTGTAGATCTACATATAAAAGAGTTAATTTGCCTAAGCATGCACCAATGGGGCTAATGGATAAAGCTTCAATAGTTATTTGAATACTACGGAGACTTCTCAAACATGTAGCTATGGTGCATAATAATTCTGTTCAATTAATGGGTTTATTTCCTTCACAGATATTTTTTTAGAAGCGCTCCATCACCCATGCAGTGCTGTTCAGAGACATGCTGTAGGTATATTGTCTTTACTACTAAGTTCTAAGGACATGATGCTGTTTTTGATACAGAAAGAAACCTGCAGAGCTATGAATAGAAAACGTACCAGATTCTCATCAGATCTAAGTTAATTGGCGATAATCATTTTGTTGCAACCAGTGGAGTCACAACAGCTTTAAAAACAAAACAAAAACCAAGCACCAAGTACTCTTTTCTGTTTCTTCACAGAGTTCTATCTGGTGGAGGTTAGCACACTCACCATCCATACCAGGATTAGTTACTAGAGCCAGCCATTAACACACACCTAAATCACTGCATCTGCTGCATCTGCACTGAAAATGCATACCACCACAGACCCACTACATTTAAGTTTTCAAAACTGACAGCAATGGAGAGAGAGAAAAAAAGCAGTAAAGATCCTTGACTTGGAGAGAGAGAAAAAAAGCAATAAAGACCCTTGACTTGGTCCTCTTGGGAGCAGCTTTTGTGGTACGTCTGATGCAGCTAATACAAGCCATCAGACATTAACTTAACCTGAAAAAAATAATTTTCTTTCAATACAGTTTTCTTGATCTATTGGCAAGATTTTAAGATGCTGTTACACAGCTAACCTTTTGGCGCAGCTATGTTCACACTGGGATGAGTTTTTAATGGTGTAGTATCTCAACAGAATTTGAAATTGAGCTTGATACATATATTGCTGTTACCAGAGATGAGGACATAACCAATTCAGAGAATTGCTGACATTGTAATTGGCCAAGTTGAGACAGCAATTCAATTAATAAGAATATTTCAGTTTCTATAACTTTTCACCATCAATACCAGCATGTCTTGCAATATTGACAAAAATTCATATCCCCTGCCAAACTCATATGTGCAGGAGTTCAAAGGATCTGACACAAGAAAAATCTCAATGAGGGTAAAGTCACAAGCAGCACCTCATCTCTTCCAGAGCACAATTACAAGACCAGAAAAGAGTAAGGGAAGTAAGTTTTTTCAGTGGGATGAAAACAGGCAATGGTTGTAGGAGGTATGCACCTAAACAAACTAGAATTTGGAGTAGATTTCTGTGACTCTTTCCTAACCTTCACATTCATTTTTCCCCTGAAGTCTCTGGATTGATTTATGTTATCAGTTCAATATTACTCATGTTTCTTCAAACTGAATTTCTCAATATAACCTAGAACAAATTAGTCAAATGTAGACAGACAAAAGACATGGTGTCTTAGGACTTTTTTTTTTTTCCATAAATATTGTCTCAACTTCTCATTTTGAAGACTGAACCGGAAATCCTTGAATTAACCAGGATAAGAATCCGACCCTTCTGAGAGTTTCATTTCTAACGTGCCTATCCCAGCCTGATCAATTTCTTTAACTCTGCTTCTTGAAGCTCCTCTTAAAATAAGGGAATCTTTTCAAACACCAACCAAATAGCAAAAGACTGCTTTCATAAATTCATTTAATCTCATTTAAATTGTAAAAGCTTATACAAACACAAAAGGGAAAACAAAGCAGCAGAGATTCAGCCACAGATGGGAAAAGAAAAACTATTCAGCAATTTTCATGATTACTTTAGTGGTCTCAAGGTACATATGCTTTTTGCAAGCCAAAAGAAAGCAAAACTGCAAAAATGAATACCCCAAAGTATCAATTTCAAGATTTTTAAAACCAAATGAGAACGTTTAGATCCCATGTGTAAATTAGCTATGTTCAATAGTCCTTAAAAGGACTTCTAGAGAATATTATTCAATTATTTGCATACTTCCAAGACAATATGATTACCCTGTGATTTAAGGCCTCCCAGAGACTTTTTGAGCAGTCCTCATGAGCCAAAGGATGATACTCTATACTGCTGTTGAAAATCCTGCCTTTGTGCAAGTCTCGACTGTTCTTTCAAAAGAGATAGAAATCACTTTTAAGCATAAACAAAAGCCTCTCTAGTATGAAAATCACCACCCTCTCTTCTCATACCACAAAATAAGGGTACAGTCAAACAAATTTTCCTGAGCAGTATCTGTCCCAGGAGCAGGGAACACTGGACAGCAACATTATGTACTGTACATATTGGATGACACAATTGTTTCATGAGTTTTCCTCAAAGAAGCAAACAACTATTGTGAAACATGATGTGAAAACAATCTGCATAATTCCTGTACATTTCCCAATTTAATTTCATAGAACATCCTGAGTAATTTCAGAACTGCTCTTTCAAATTATCAACCAAGCATCTCACTCCATGTCTGACTGCCTGTATCTGCACTTAAAGAAACATATATATTCTGGTACATCCAAGAAAGCAAAACATTTCTTACCAAACTAGAGCAAGGCACAGCAAAGGTCAACGTACACATCACAAATGTATAAACTGTTTTCTGAATTACCTCCTCTATGCTGCCCGTTGTTTCAGTTATTTTTTCTGGAACCTCCTTTTCTTTGGTTCTATTCCTTCTTTATGATATCTTCATGTAAACCCATTGAAAATGCTGCAAAAAAGAATTGGACTTATTATGACCACTGCCATCCAGCTATTAGCTGTCCTTTATCAAAATAGTTTATCTGTAAAATAAAGAAGCTGCAAGTCTGCACAGTGACTAGAACATTAGCTGGTCTTACAGACTACATCTTCAAAACCACCTAAATACCTATTTTCTAGCAGACAAAAGGAGCCTGGTCACTATTTATGAAAAGTCAATCTCTAGGCATTATGTATTGAACTCCTTTGCCCACATTACACTGTGAAGATGTATTAAACCCTCATGTAGAAATATTTCTCCTATTCAAATGGAGCTCAGCTAAACTTATACTAATTAAGATCACCTGCTATGAGTTTAACATCACTGTTACCTTTCTAATGATTCTTTTTAATAAAGAGAGCTGCAAGTAAATATGTGAAATATGATAAGAAAATATAAGAAATTGGATAAGAAAATCTGAGATTTCCTCTAAGAGAATTGTTCTAGCTCAAGGACTGTATGCCTTGTGACTTCATTCTTATTATAAAAAGATGAAAAATCATAAACTTGAGTATTTCCAAACCTAAAATCTATGGAGTCCACAATCTACACACTTGTACCTTTCTCTGTCTTTTTGATTTTTATCCATATGATCACCTAACCAGCAAGCATGGCACTCACACCAATATACTGCAGTTACTGCCACAGATACAGATGCCTTAATACCCTATGACACTCCACTTGCATGGAAGAAACTGTCCATTAGTGTTAAAGCTCCGTGCTGACATTTCTCCAACATGTTGTGGTCGCATTTTCTGTCAGGATATTGTGAAGCACACCTTAATATTCCTCAACAGTTAACAGCAAAAAGGAGATAACACACACACCTCTAACCAGCTAACATCAGGGCACCCATTTTTTTCCTCCCTTTTGAGCATTTTTTTTTTTTTATTTTTTTTGGTGATAATTTCAGTTTTAGTTCTCATTTTCTAAATCTCACAGGAAGGACAGAAGTTATGATTACAAAAGACCAGAAAAATTACAGCATTTACATGGTGACATTCTTACAGCATTTCATGACATTTTGAGAGCTTCCAGAGGTCAGACCAATCTGGAACATCTTCCTCTCCATGACTACCCGGGTTAGAAAAGGTTTGTAAGAGAATCACCTTGCTCTCTCTGGTAATGAACTTAGCAGCTTGAGTCAGGAAGAGGAGGACACAAACTCCTGATACAAAACAGTCATCAGTGGTTGATACTTTTCTCACTGTTTTCCTAAAAACTGTGAAGAGAAGACATAGGTATGTCCTGTTTACCCTTCCCAATATAGATCTCTCATTTCCTAAATAACAAGGACGTCACATTTAAACACAAGAACTCTTTCAACAGTTGGAACTAAATACCATTGAATACATTGACCTTTACAAGGATTTAAAAATAACCTTGAACGTTGTCTTGCATTAGCTTACATTATTATACAATTGCATCTGATGAGCTGGCAGTAATTTCCACTCCTGGTTGCTATTGTTTCTTCTGGAACAAACACCTTCTCATATCTACCAGGCAAGCTATATATGGAAAAGATATTAAAAGCTCCCTGCTAAAATTCAGAAAACATGTTGGTACAGTAGATGCCTAGGGCATTAGTCAAACTAGCATCTTATTTCTTCACCCACAATACAAGTAACAAATTTCTGCTCACTTTTCCTATTTTTCCTCACACCTCTCAACATCTCAGAATATTTATTTAATCAGTGATAAATTTTCAACATATATAACAAAATTTGGCTATATATTTCTGAAATAAAGCAGCTGAAAAATACTGTAACTTTCACAAATACTACGTGAATTCGTTTTTAAAGAGGTATACAAAGCAACTTTATCAACATTTCTATGGGTAACAGCTGTTTCCTTCCATTCTACTTGGACTGGCACCACAGCATGTCAAAGTTGTTTTCTTTTCAAGTTAAACTTTGCTCTGACCTACTCATTAGCCACTTAAATGCCTTTAACTGACTGAGCAAACTTACTGTACTTAAAAAAAAAAATAAAAACACAAGATACTAACCAACACAGTTTAAGAATGCCAGAGGGATCTCTCCATTACTATCAACCCAACAGTACTCAGTTATGATTTACAAAACAACGTGCCACTCAAAATCCCTCTCCTGTGGTAATTCCTGACCAGCAATCCCAACTCTCTCAATAGATATTCAAGTACAAAAGTGACTGAAAGTCAGCAAAGCCTATTCTAATCAATACAAACGTGATTCACTGTAAGTTGGCTCAAAGTCTGTCTTGGAGTTCTCTCCAGCAGCTACCCACAAACACAGTGAAGCAGGACCAGGGCAGTGAAGCTCCAGTGCTTTGCTATTTACAAGCCTGGCAGTATAGTATAGCAAAATCTGTAGACTTCTAATTAGGTTTGGAGCTGTTACAACCTTTACAAGGTAAAGTCATCTTTGAGTCAGCTGGACTGTGTGAAGAAACATGTAACAGTGTAGATTTCTGAATGCAAATCCTATCATAATCTGTTTGAAAAACTTAGAAAAGGGTGTGATAAATAAATATGTGCATTACAATGGGAATACATGCAGAAAATGCCAGTTTTCCATTCCTCGCTTTTCACTTCTAACTCTTAAGCACAAAAGGGAGAAAGCAGCATTTTTACACAATCTAAAAACACACTGAAAGGCTAAAGGGAGAAAAGCAATGATGGTTTCAAAGTCATATTTATTTCCCCCCGCGTAAACATAAAATAAGGTAAATAGGCTCTCCTCTACCAACAGAGGCTGATACTGTGTTCTGACTTCAGTAAGACTCTTGCAAACAACCCTAATGGTCTGCACTAAGACCTTAATAGATCCCTCAGGTATTGATTAGTCTTGAATCAGCAAAGCCATCTTCTGGTTTACTCACATTCTCAAAGAGTAGAGCTTCAAATAGAAATAAACATTAATTTTCATAAACTACTCTGTATTAATAATTCATTACACTGCTGTCAGTGGTCTAATAATTCTTTTCTAACTCTTACTGTTATGATGTGAAGCTAGTAATAAAACTTCATCCCTGCCAACAATACTCAGAAAAATAATTTTTCCTCTCAGATTTCCTTTCTGGATATTTGCTTTAACATTCTAAGTGGAGAGAATCTCACACCTTTATGCTTATGTCTAGTCTGGAAAAGAACACAACAACCAGCTAAGAGAATGCTTTTCCGAGAACCCTTTATATATATATATACACACACACACACACACTGGAATAATGCTCAGAGTAGCACACAAAAATATTTTCTTCTTTGCAGCTACAAATGAATTGGGAAAAAAACCCTCCATTTAAGTATGGTTCTTTGTATTGATGCCACTCTGACCACTCTCTGCCTTACCAGTTTTATGAGTCTGTCAAATATTTGTAGACAATTTCTCCCACACTTCTCAAATTGCATTGTCAAGGCTGGTAACAATCAGCAACAAAGCAAACCGATAACCATAATTTCAGTGCTTTGCCAGATATGCTACTCCATTTTTGGTTCTCTCAAGAATTCAAGCCCAACTAATTCCAAACTGCTATTAAGTTGTTCTGCAAATAGAATACTCTTGAATACTCTGCCCCCCCCCAAAAAAAAAAAAAAGTGCTTATGCTTCACATGTGTTTAATCTGAAGGTATTTTTTCACTAATATTCTCCAGGCAATATCCAGAATATCCAGGCTTTTGGTTGCTGCTACACTGAGCGATGTTCTAGTTGACTATGCAGTAGACAGGCAAAGAAGGACATCTGTAGCCTTAGCAAAGTTTTCAACATTAACGTAGTGCTCAACAGTTTATTTAAGGAATGGTTAAACACTGCACCATGGGGCAACTAAAGCAAAGATTACAGAACTGTTTTTGCAGGAAGGTACTTTGTGTGATGGCAAGCTGCATACACACAGTTCTGCTTCACTAAGGAATAGGAAACACAGAAATGCAGGGACAGGTGAATGCCTTCTTTTGGGTCTGCAACTCATTTTTCTCACTTTCTATGCAACACCTCAGAAATGCATGTGTAAGGTTCTTTTCACAAAGCTGCATTGTGACAGGTCTAACTTACAGAGCGGTGGAACGTTAGAAAACTCATCTAGGTTGTGGTTCATCTGAGACCTCAGCTCATCTACATGCTAATTCAAAATGGATGCAAGCTGGATTCTTCCAAATGCTATGCTCCCAATATCCTTTTAACACATGAATTAATATTATGGTTTGGGGACAGGAAGTAGGTGTGTTGTGTTATATAAATCTGTTGATTGCTTCTTCCAGGGATACTGCATCAAGCATTGGCTTCTCAGCTGAAAGGACAGCTGAAGGTCTATCAGTATGCTCTGGCTCATTGTGCCACTTAACCATATACACAGCTCTGAAGAGCATTAAATAACAGATCACAGATGACAATATAGAATAACAAACAAAGTGGCACTACAATATCAGGGACTGTCCATTTTTATACTGGTAACAGAACCATTTATCACTTGAATGTATCTGTCAGAAAATGGTTTCAGGTACGTTTTGATTGCTATACAGAACCAGACTGATATAGTTAGATCTTCCTTAAGAGAACCCATCAAGAACACTGCCTAATGACTGTCATACAAGTCTTCTCATCAAAGCAGGAGCATCAAAAGAATATTCAGGCTTAACTACAACAGATATTTAAAAGGCTGGTAGGAAAAATGTCAGCCTAGTCTTCTACCACAGGGAGAAAGCCCTGTAGGCTAAACAAAGTAAATGCTATTTTTTTTGAGCTAGGGGTAAAAACTAGAAATCCCCAAATACGAAGAGCTGGTAGGGAGCTTTAAAAAATTGGAATCTGGTTCAGCACATTCCTGAGCCTGGCTACAGACGCCACAGGATTAAATCAGTGTTGCAAGATACAGCACACGAGAAATATCCACAATGAATTTCAGTGTAGGTTGCAGGTAGCCAAAGGACCAATTGACAATTTAAATACAGAACTGCAGACTTCGACCATTTGCCAATACACAAAATGAAGCAGTTACTGGCCAGAAAATGCTATATAATCTATTTAAACACTGGATTAGCAGAAAAGTTAACTATATGAAACCTCTATTTCCTTTCTGTGGGAATTTCTGTGAACTTCACTTTGTAAGTGTGAATCTGAAAGATAAATTCTTGAAAATAACAATGAAGGTTAAAATCTATGCCCTGCTAGAAGCAAGAAAACAGTCAATATCAAAGACTAAATGTACCAAATGAAAAAGAAAGCCAAATATTTGGTTCAATTCAACAGGCCAAACCTTTAGGCTGGTATAAAACTTGCACAGGAGTTTTTCCTCATACTGAGAAAGGTAGATATTTTACTAGCTACTTCAAAATAATTTTATAGTATGGTATTTGTAGTCAACTCATCTACTTCAAGGAATATTGAGAGAGCAATTCAAATATGGTATTACTCATGGCTTGCTTGCAGCAGAACACATTTCAGATTAGGAATAAGTTAGAGTCAAAGGAATAAAACTATTCAAAAATACAGTTAATTGGCAGAAAAGAAAAAGTTATTCTGGAACAACTCCTTGCAGAGAGATATCCTCATATCCTCTAAAACTCTTTATGCTAGACATCCTACTACACAAACAATCCCTCCCCACGTCATTTTCCTTCTGACAGCCATATCAACCAGAAGCAACAATGAGATATCATGGGTTGATGTGCTAAAAGCAGAGACATCATGCAGCTGAGTACCTCATCATCCAGAGCAGACAGTTTTGTTCTAGGAGTGCTGAAAGATTAAAAAAAAAAACAACAAAAAACTAGTAGAGTGGAAAATGCAAGTTAACTCAGTGAAAGCAGAAACTGAGCAGATTATCAGGAAAATCAGGCTAAAAGACTGGGGAAAAATAACTGCCACTAAAGCCCCTGCAGAGATTTCACCTCAAAACCAAAGCAGGCACATGCAGCAACTTTTTTGGTTCGGAGCAACTGCTAGTTGCAGAGAGAATCTGAGATACCTCTTCTTTCTGCCATCCTTGTTGCTGAGACAAGAGGCAGAGATCACATGCAGGTACAACAGCAGCAGGACCAGTGCAATGAGAAGGCATCACAAAAGAAGTTTGCTCACCCATCTCTGAAGGTCTAGGCTCACAGAAAGACTCCACAAAGTTGGGATCTCAAGCAAGAGATCCTTCCTCAATGGCAGTCAGCCTTTAAATGAGGTCTAAGAGCCTGGCTCCACCCCGCCCAGTCACACAGGTGAATTACTTAGAATCAATCAGGCTGGAAAAGACCACAAAGATCATCGAGTCCAAAACTTCCACCTGTGCTTTCACAGCTGACCCCATCTTTTCTCCAGGTGTTCAATTAGAGGTTCAGGACAAAATTCAGCAGTCCCCATATCGCAGGATTTGTGACTACTAAGCAGAAGAGAGCAGAGGACATTGATCCTTGAAGAAATACTTAGAATTGTCACAGTCCTCCAAATGAGTGACAAGCATATATATTCAGAAACATGATCAGTGTATTTATATGTTCACTGAAATATTTTCTGGAAGAGAAAGTTTCTCAGGATAGAGGAGAAGGACCATCCTGAAACAATAACAACCAAGTTATGCACCTCTACATCTCCTGTACTGATATCACAGCAATTTGTGCACTCAGTAAATGTTGTCATCATTAGAGAAGTATGAAGGAAAACAACAAATCATCAAATCACGAAATAAATCTTGGCTAATTGGGTACAAGTTTACCAACTTGAAAGTCCACAGAAGTTGTTACCAAGAGCCTGATAGTAATGATCCAGAGATAAATTCCTAGATAAATAGAAGAAAGTGAAAAGAATAGGATTCCACTGCTTATGCTACCTAGAAATACTAAGAAGACCCAGCAACATTTTAAGTGCAAGCACTGTTCAAAGTTAGTCAAACAAATACCTATATCTTGGCAGAAAATTCTGGAGTCAAACAGAATTCAGGGATAGTAAAGCACAGACTATAAATAGGAGGATACCAACAAAAGCTATAGGGACTCCCTGTGGCAGAGATCAGTTTTTTTTTTTTGTAAGCCCCTCATATCAAAGTTAAATTCAGCTCTGCATTTGAGAAGATGACAGAGCTAGCAAAAGCAGAAGCACTGCATCTTCACAGGAATCTTGCAGTGCAGGCAACATGAAGATAGTAGACATTAAAATGAGAAATAGATCTCAGATTCAAAGGAAAAAAGAATCACTCTCAGATTTACAACAATACTGTCATAAAACATCCATATTTAAAGAAGACAATATAAAAGGAATCGAAATAAGTTTCTTCAAGTATAATGGGCTTTAGTCTTTTATCCTTGTATAAGGAGAGAAAACACAAAAGAGAAGAGGCAAATGACACGAAGCTTTCACTAGCTTAGGAAACATGGTCCACCAGTTTTGAAAACTTTTCTCTGACTGAAAATATTTAAGCTATGCATTTATCAAAGTAACTCTGAACATAGCTTAGAGTCTATGGACTTTGCTTCAAACAGAATAGACACTTTTAAGCTGCCAGTAGACTGTGTTGCTTATCTACATGAAGACTCACTACAAAGCCCAAGAGAGAGCTGCTATTACCTCCTACATGAGTGCAGCTGATTAAGCATGTCCTTGCCAAAAATTGTGCAAGTGACTTTTAGCTATCAGGAACTTAGCCAAACTGAGAAGTTATCCTACACGTGACACGGTAGGACAAATAAATGATAGCACTTGGAATTAGCTTCAAATCTAAAGAGATTTGAAGAGAGATTTGATAAGACCAGGGAAGAAAAATAAAAAGTCAACTGATTGTATATTCCAGCACTCCTCATCTACACTGCCCTTCTCATCTTCATTCTGGAGTCACAAGTTGAGCATATCTGAAAGATAGGAAGCATCCACAAGTTTGCGTGGGTTAGCCTTTGCTTTCCTCTTCTTTAGTAAGTGCACTGCAAAGAATGTGGTGACATACTTTTGGACCAAGGATCAAGGTCTACTGTGTTAAGATATGAAGTTACTACAGGCACACAGTATCTTCTGTGACTACTGTAACAATGACACAAGTGCTGCTTGTGTCTAAATGGCTCAGGTAAGAACTACTTCCCAAGGTCTTCATTATTGTATTTTGTCCTGAATAGCACTAAGGAGATGCTTATTTTAGGTGCCTGATATTCAACTTCAAGTTATTTTGAGTGCATGTTTCCCCATTTTATAACAAGCTACTGTAATGCCATGGAAAGCACAGCAATGACAGCAGAACAGCAAGTGAGAACTTGATCAAATGCAACAGCTGCGGGAACAGAAACAAAGGAAAGAACCTGCTTACCTTTGGAAGGCCTCAGGTACACAGGAATCTCCAACAAGATACCCTCACCTTCTCTGCCAACCCTTAAATGAGGTGTCTGGAAGGGGTAGATCCTGGCTCCAGCCCTTCTAGACACTCAGGAACATTGCATGCACCTGAGCTCCCCTGGGTTGACCCTGCCTTCTACCAGGTGCTCAATCACTGGTTCAAAGCACTGGTAAAAAACATGTTTAAACTTGTGTGTCAATTTGAAAAGCTTACCCCCACATCTTTTTTAAAAATCCAACAGAAAATGGAAGCCAAGGAGGGACTTGATATAGATCCTTGTCCAATAATGGAGGTTTCACATTAACTCATCAAAACCAGGTTGACTTAGTGGTGGTTTTTTTTTTTTTTCCATTCCTCTATCCCTCTTCTTGTTCACATCCAAATTAATCTTGAAAAACTGCTTGTGTGAAGTGAATAAACTCTCTGACTACAAAGGGATTACTGCTTTCACTTTCTATTTAAAATACTGTAGAACCTACATTAAAGCCAACAAAATCAGACAAGTGGGCACTTACAATGGGCAGTACACTCTGCCACCACTTAGGTAAAACACTTCTGAATTCAATTTTAAAGTCTTGAACTGGAGCTTATTCCAGAAAACAGGTTTAACTGTATTCTTAGATTTTAAAACAGATAGACAGTTTTAATTATAAACAACATTTGCAACATGAAGTTGTAATTTGATAAGGATGGGGGCTTTTTTTCATTGGAAGAGAAAAACAAGAAACGTAGGTTTTTTTTTTGTTTTTTTTTTTTGTCTTTGAGGTAATTTGTCAAATACATTAAATTAGAATAATGCTTTCTTTATCAACTCTTGTTTTTGGTGTACTGGAGATTTATTATATTCACATCTTTTCAGTCAGACAGATTAGAGATAAATACTTATAATGGAATTATGTTAACATATTATCTCAAGAACAAATATGCATTTATTTTCATTTTCCTTTTGTATCTGTATCTGCTATGTTTCTTCTTTAATCCAGTAAAGCAACTGAAGATGTCTGCTTTCTTAAATATCTTATTTCTCTATCCCCAATAGATTTAGTGAAACAAGAGCTACTGCTAGTAGGAAGCAAAATAACTAACAAATTACAAGTAGAATAAAAAGATGTAGTTCCAAATAGCACATTATATGATGTATGTGTTACTTGGTTCTCCAGGGGTTTTATCTAAAACAAACAAAAAAAAATTGCTTGTTTCACAACCAAATAAAGACAAACAATATGGAACTACACGCTCAGTTGCTAAAATTAACAAGTACACTTACTAGCTGAGGACCTAAAATATTCAGAAAATAACAAACAGAACCAAGTTGATGACTAGCAAATAAATGCACGTATCACTAACAGTGGACTAGTTGTGATACATCCTCTATTCATTCCAAAACTACTAAAAATGAGGATTACATTTCTTATAAAGCATTATGGCCACTATCATCAATGCTTTGACCTTCACATGAAACTGTTCATGTGAAGGTCAAAGCATTGACCAAGTTCAACTGAATTAGGTGTGCTTAGAAGTCCTTTCAAGCTCAGAGGAGCAATGAAGTCTCCTGCAGCAGAGACTAAAACAACAGCATAAGGTAATTTTTTTTTTCTTTTTTTTGTACTCTGCATGCTTGTTAATGTGTCCATGGTATGTCTTTAGATTCCATTTTTTCTTCTTACAGCCACATCTCCCCCGTGCAAAGGTCTTGCCATTCATTTCAGAAAATGCAGGTAGAGTTTAGGAAATGCTTGAGCTGCTCTTCGCCTTGGTATGAAACCATTTTGCAGAGCAGCCACAGCTGTAGCACTTCTGTGTGTACCAAAGACAAGCAAGTCCTCTATTCCCTGTCTGCCCCTCTTTTTTGCAGCTTAGGTCAATTCTTACTGCCTCCTGAAACAATGTAGACACGTAGGAAATCAGGGCTTGATTTACATCAAATAGTATTCACGAGGAAAAGGCCTTTTATGGGCAGATCAAACTTATAGACCATACAAAGTGCAGGGAACACCTGTCTAGACATATCTTGGGTTGAGTAAACAAGCAGACAGTGGGAGGCAAAAAACTATCAAAGAATAGCAGAGAAGCAAACCTTAAGCCATGAGCCTGAAAACCTTTAACAGCCGTTGGGAGAGCAAAAACCGTTAAGTCTTGAGATAAGAAGATCTATATGCTTACCCTTGATATTATTTTTGTCAAGACCTGAATTGTAAAAAATAAAAAAAACCCAAGTGTTTATATAACCATATATTAATGCACATACATGAAAAAACATCTACAGTCATTCTTATGTGAACTTCTGCAATTGTTGAATTAAGAAGGAATATTTTCTTACTGNCTGAATTGTAAAAAATAAAAAAAAGAAAGATTTTATTAGAAAAATAAAAAAGAAAGAAAGAAAAATTAAAAGAAAATTTCTTTTTCCGTTCCAGAAAGCAGTTATGTTTTCAAGGAGAACACAGGGTTTCTTCAATGCAACTGATTGCTGGAACGGAAGTTATGGGACTGGCATGCATGACACCACAGTTGAAAACAAACAACAGCACTTAGCAGCTTCACAGTGCTTGATATTCAATGCCTGATTTAAGCCTGAATATTCCAGTTGGAAGTCAGGGTATCTATTATTGCAGCTACACTCCAAATCACCAAGAAAAATATGCTGCCTCTTCCATATGCAAAGAGTCTCTGCCAGCAAAGGTCAATAATTAGCACACTGATCCATTATTAATTGTAATTAATTTCTACAAATAATATTTGTGAATATTAGTATTAACAATTTATAAGCCAATATTTAAAATCTGTGAAGTAGCCCATTTGGCACACATCATAAATTACATGGTAAATTTCTAACTCATGATTGGAAGAGCATATGTCTCAGAGTAGCTTGTGTGAAATGCCATATTCACTGGTTGGAAATTCACTCTTTATTAATATTCCCTAATTATTTAAAACTTGCTGCATTTGAATTTTCCTGCCAGCAAAATCATGGAACATACAAAGAAAACAAAAACAAAAGTGATGGCTGTTTCAAAGCAAAATCTTTTGAAATTCAAAATGTTATATTTGGAGAGAAAAAAAAAGAAACAAAGAATTCAACTACCCTATAGGTGTAGACAATTTTCACATGCAAGGATCCGTACATAAAAAAAATATCATTTGCAAATGTAGTCCTATGCAACCTGCAGATATAATGCAGAGTATAGACTCATTGTTATACTCTTAAAGATAAACTCAACGTTTCAGAGATATCCCTTTTTGAGTTTAAACCACTCAAATCATGCTTAGAAAATACTTCCACCCTAATAGATCCTCCATCTGTTACTTCCTAGAGAGCATGTAATAGCTTGTCTGAAGCACAACAGTTTCTTAATTGTTTCTCCATTTATCTAGATAGCACTTTCGTCTCTGCTACAGTCAATAGTACTGTCACAGAGACCTGGCTTAATTGAGTAGGTATTGATGGTCTTTTTGTTTGACCTGAGACACGTGGAAGCATTTCCAAAGTACAGTTGATGGCATTTGGGAGATTAACAACTCCGTGTGGTCTTCAAAATCCCATCATTATTTCCTCTACCCTAGTCTGTCAGACATCACTGGGATGAAATCGGGATACTTGAGCCCTTCCTTCAATTCCACTATTCCTTTGTTTCATCATCTCCTCTCTTCATCATCAGGCTCCTTGTCCTGTTGCCATGCACCACCAAGAAGAGCTTGGCCTTGCCCATTTGCCTCCCACTTCCCTTTAGATATTTATGAACATTAATAAGATCCTCCCTCAGTCTTCTTTTCGCCAGACTGAACAGACCCAGGTTACTCAGCCTTTCCTCATACAGGAGATGCTCCAGGCCCTTTATCATCTTTGCAGCTCTCCACTGGAATCCTTCTAGAAGGATCCCTGTCTTTTTTGAACTGGGGAGCCCAGAACTGGTCACAGTGTTCTGAATGTGACCTCACATCCAAGGCAGAGTAGAGGGGGAGAATCACCTCCTTCAACCATCAGGCCACTCTCTTTTTAAGGCACCTCAGGATACCATCAGCCTTCTTGCCACAGAGGCACAGTGCTGGTTCATGACCAGCCTACTGTCCACCAGAACAAATAACTCCTTCTCTACAGAGCTCAAGGCTTGTTTACCAGTCTCTCCATAAAATGTTCTGCTGTCACACATCCTGTCCCATACAGTGTCCAAGGGTACAGGCATTAATCATCATGATGCATTCTTCAGTGTTAAGAGAGGCACACGTGCCAAAGCACAAATGGCATATAGCTGGCTCAAGCTTACCTTACTTTGAGTCTTAGCAAAGAAAGATTGAATAAGGCATCTTAAAATAAAAAACAGAAGTATAGCTGAAAAAAGACTAAGAGAGAGGTCTCTCATTTGCCTTATTACACACCCTTAGGGCTTCTGCAACCTACCTGACTGCTCTGAGACTTCATTCTGGTCTTCTTTTCTTTTCCTACCTCAGTTTTCAAGGACACTATCATTGTGCAGACTCTCACCTTGTCAGTCCAATTACCTTTTTCTTTTTGCACTCTCATGTTCCATGTTAAAATGAGGATAAATAGACTCCCCTATGGCCCATGGGATTCTCTTCCTCACACCAGGTATTACCTCTCACTGGAGTTACCTCTTCACTTTCTGAAGAGTGCCACCACACCTCCCGGCCATCACTCCACCAGACAGTCGGATGGGGACTGTCAGGCTGTCTGCTGGGAGACAGGGAGCTCTGAAAAGCTCCCTGGAAAACCAGTGACTACAAGTTGAGAGGTATGACAGGGATAGAGTCCCCTGCTGACCTCTAATAACTGATGCATTCAGCTTTACATGCTTGAAAGTATACGACATCAGCAAACAAGTACTAGCACAAGCTATTGCAGGCCCTAGTCTCACCAGTTAAATCAAGATGACCTTAAACCACTGTGTATCTCTCCCATCCCCACAAAGAAAAATTAGAAACATGATACAACATTATACCTGCTAAACAATGCCTATAGAAAACCAAACCACAGTGGAGTTGTTCCAGAGCTAAGCTATCCTGACAAAGCAACATCAACAAATAATTAGCCAGTTTTTATTAAGCTGTGTTTTTAAGTATCATTTTCTACTCTTGGGTGGTCGCAAACAAGAGATGGGCTGGGGAGTGTCAGTGAACCCCAGACTCAAGAGACTGGTTGTTATCTGAAGGGGTGAAGCTCTCTGAATTCCCCAGTTCCATGGTCTGTGCCCTTCAGTGGAGAAGTTCTGCCTGAGGTGCAACTTTATTGACCACGGGGTTCCTGTGGATTCACCCTGGGTTTGTATTTTGTTCAAAGGGATTAACTTTCCCCTGAAACAAGTAGAATAAAAGGAATAGTGACTTGGAAATCCTATTAGTGGTTCTTGGCATTACTGATTAACAGGCTTAATGCAACCACTTTCTAATAATCTGTTGACTAAAACATAACAATTGCTTCTTTTCTAGTGCACATAGGTGCTGATACTTGTGACGAACTAGAAGCACATTAATCATCTTCAGGAGCAAGAACAGCTCCTAATTGCTTTTTAGTCAGTAGATTCCAGATTGACAAGATCAAAACTCCCAGATAGTTCCAGGAGGTGGGATGTAATTCATGGTACTGACTGGTACTAAAAGTGAGCAATAGAAGCATGGAATCTGCAGCAACGATTCAGAGCAATAACCTGCTAAAAGACTATCCTGTATGTAGGACCAACTAATACTGTAATTTTGAGAAGTGAAATAAGCCCAGTTTTCATTAACATATACAGTATTATTTTGAAGTGTCATTTAGATTACAAAGCAGCATCAGTAAAATTTGCATAGATAACTACAAGATTTTATGAAAAAAGGTATACTGGCTTCTCAAAATGTCACAGAACAGTCCTTTAAAATAACTAACCAAGTAAAATATAAAAATAAATTTTAAAAAAAAAGCTTTCTTCTTTACACCAAAAATTAGCCTACAAATACTTAAAACATACTTTCATCTACTGCATTTATTTTGTGAGCAGATTTAGAAATCAAAAAGTTTCTTAAAGATTTTCTGGAATAGAAAGTAGGAAAAAAAAGTTAGTTGTGTTATACACTGTAAAATACGCATTCTTGAACAGATCTTGGAATGCTTTACAGTGTTGATACTACTCAAAAATGAATATAAATGAAAATGTCACTATAAATAAGGGATTTTTGCCAGCCAACATTAATATTTAAAAACAATGTGTGTGGTTTTATTAACTCAAATAAGAACCCTCCTTAAAATGTCATTTACTTAAAATATTTCCTTGGTAGTGAAGATACTTTTCCTTTTTCTTCAATTGTCCAATTAAAAAAAAAAAAAAGAAGAAGAAGGCAGGAAAGAAAGAAAGAAGTGGGGGGCTAGAGGGCAGATAGAATTTGGCTGCATGAAATCTAATAGACCTTCCAGATATACAGCATCTTGTTAAAAATTCATGCAGGCCAGAATACTAGAAGGTCAGAAAATGTCTTTGAAATTCTGCCAGAACTCTTTTTGATAATTCATTCAGGTTTAAAAGGGAAAATTCCTCATTAAAAAGGAACTAATGCTTATTAATTTATACTCATAAGGCAGAGGCTGAATATTAAGCAGTGGACTCTGTTAATCCATTTATTAAATATCAAAGACCATATGTTTTCACCCCTTGTCCATGCTTATTGATTAATTGCCGTAGACCTATATAGGTAAAAGCAGCAAAGAATCCCTTTAAAGGTAAGCCTCCATATCCTTCATTAACATGGTGAAAGCTGAGTCACTCTTGTCTGCTATATATCTTAAAGAACTGAATCTCCTCTGCCTTTATGTAGAAGTCTATAATCTACTGGATCTGGCTACATGAAAACTCCCCTTGCTGAAACTTACCATTTTTTGACAAAGATTTCTGGTTTCCTGGTGAACACATTATTGGCCATTAAGTACAGCCAATGCTTCCCCTGTGCCCCCAAAAACAAATCCAAGCTTCTCAGCTCTGTGCTGGAATACAACCAGGAACCAAGCATTTTCCCTACTTATATGCACAGTCATAAGTACAGTTTAGATGAAGCTGTGGTATATAACTGGTTCACAATTTATGTTATAAATCACATGAATCACTTGTTTTTCACAGCTACCAAGCAGTCCCCATTAGGCCCCAAATCCACTTATTATCAAAGCAGTAGGCAACATACAGCAACAGAGTCGATGGAGTTTTCAGCACATCTGTGTTTTACTGTGTTTTGAACAAATAAGGTTTGGTTCCTATACATCTTTCGTATAACAGACAATTTAAGATGCTGCTGGTTTGAGATGAATTAAGCCCTACCTGTGAACCTTCTTTGAAATTCCTAATTCTGATATTTACTGAATATCACAGTCTAACATCTATTTAACTTCTCAGAAATTATTTCTCCCTCTCCCCAGAACCGAAGATGATAACTTGCAAAGTGGGATGTTAGATGAATTGAGATTATATCAAGAATGATTATAGATGTGGAGAAGGACGACATCAGGTAGAATAACCTTCCAAGTGATTGTACCTCTCTTCATGAAAAAAAAAAGTAAAAAAAAAAAAGATGCAACAAACAACCAAAAAACAAACCACCAAGAATATTCATAATTAATATCTTCAGGATCATCATATAATATGCTGATACATACTATCTTGCACATAAAGTCCAAAGAAGGAAAACGTGAAAACAGCAAAAACTGGAAAAGCTTGCTTGGCAAACTCTACCTTCTCAGACTGCAGAGAGGGAAAAAAAGGCCTTGGAGGAGCGGGTACTGTCAACTCTGCATGAGTTGCTGAGTCAGCAAGCAAGGTTCCTACCAGAATTCCTTGGTCAGAAAAGAGATTATTCTCTTAGCCTTTTTAAAACCAGGTGATGCTCATCCTAGTGCTAATTTTCACTTGACTGCTAGAAGTCTACAAAGACTTTTTTCTTTTTTCCTTATGTGCTGCAGTAGTGAGCAGACAGCTAATGAGATGGCAGATGAGTACTGGCAGAGTTGAAACAACATGTTGTAGGGGGGGAAAAAAACATGTAGCAACAAAGCGAGGAAAATCCACAACAACAAAAAGCCTGTAACAGAGAGAGAATGAGAACACTTCACTTGACACAGTTATAGAGGACTTTAAAGGTGCTTTTCTTCCAGTACAAGGGCTGCTGTGTGCAGCCACCACTCTCTTTGCTAATTCCTGCTGCTCCCTCAGTTATACCAGCACAAGTTTTGTGTGACTGTGAGCTGAATCAGACCAAAGCACTGATCCAAGGAAAAACAACAACAACAACAAACAGGAAAAGAAAGATAGAAAGAAAACCACAAATCAGCTGCCACTTCCGTCAAAAAGAAATGCCAGGCAAGTCACAGCCTCACCAAGCCTCTCTGAGCTTGTTGTTTCAGAGCAGATAGGTGGGCACAGTGCCCTGAGACCTGCAGGCAGGACAGACAGTGATGACACACAGGTCTGTCCTACCACAGGGCTGCAGCAGAATTCCATCTTCAAGTCTCAAATACAAGTAATGGGGCTTATAACTATAGAACATGAACACAAAGTGCTGAACCAGAAACTGAGATGGATTGAACATGGGTGCAAGCCCTCTCATTGCTGCAACACTTCAACTATTCAGTGTGGAAGAAGTGAAGAAGTGAAGGAGCACACCTGGAATTCCAGCTGTTCCTGAACTACCACCTCCACAACTAGTTCTTTCCAATAGCAGAATCCTCAAAAACAGAAACCCTAACACTGATTCCCATATGCATCGTGGCAGGCAGAAGAAATGGTCTGCATAACAAAACATCTAGTGAGCATTCAGAAACTCCAGTAGAGACAGATGTGCTAAAGGCAGAATATTCATCAGCAGAGTCCAAGTAAAAATGAAACACAGATTCCAATTCAATAACTGTTATCTTATATTCAGAATGGCTTCACTTCTTACCATGTCAAAGCCTTCTTTCCATGTTAGAAACAAATTTCAGCAAAGCACCTGTCCAACACAGCACACATGAACTATGGCATTTATTACATGCTTTCTTAGCTCTGCAGACAAGAAGATAAAAATATCCAAACCAACACTGGCTCTGTAACTACTGGGTGACTGCTTTGCCTGTCTATGAAAACAATTTATTAGGAGAGCGTCATAGAAAATCTATTTTGGCGTCTGTCACTATGGTTTAGGCAACAGTTCCTGATAACAATAAGCTCAGCCCTAAATGCCATGATCATGCTGTGTGAGTTTAAAAATGCTACTTGTCTGCCTGCCTGTTTAGCATGCAGTTTTACCCACCAGGAGCACAAATGATTTAAAACCCAGATGCTGAGCAATTTGAGATGCAGGAGCACCCCACAGTGAAGCAATTATTGCCTTGGAGGGTCTTATTATCTTCATCATGCCATGTATTCTACAAAAAGTAAACATGCCTTCATTATTACATATTTCCCAAGCTACTGTATTGTGAAGAGAAGTTTTGAAAAAAGTTTCTCATCCATAAATGTAAATCTCATTGTCTCTTCTCCTCACTTAGAGAAGCAACACACTCCTGCTGTTTTCCTGTTGCATTAGATTCTTTACCCCCCCCCCACCCCCCTATAAACCTTGACTAGCAGCGGGGGCAACTGACAAAAGAATACAAACATCAGCCTGCTTGCAGGGGCAAACACCCATGCTGCTCATCCTGGCACTCACTGCTTACTGTTGATGGCCACAAGCATAAACTGTGGCATATCTGGTCAGATACTCACGAGCCGTAGATCTGTGCAGGAGAGATACTAGCACTCTGGTTTAAGATGAACACAGCTTAGCAACCTTTAAGTCATTTCCAATCAATAATGTTCATGTCAGCAATCTAACTGAATGGATTTCAGAATAAAGGAAAAAAATTCTTCATCACAGGACAATGCACTTGTATAACGTTATCATCATCTTGCTACATTTCCCACTGTTAATTAAAATGCACTGAGACAAGTGATCTGTTGACTTAACCACACATCATCAGTTGCAGAGCTGCGCCATATCTTTGGTTTCATCTGATCACATAAAGTTCACCTAAGCATAAATCAGAAATACAGCTTTAATGTATCAACAGCACAGCAAGGAATCAGACCAACAAAATGCTGAGTGCATTTAGCAGAAATGTACAGACTGACTAATGAACATTGCAGTCCCCCATATTATTTCTTGAATTTCATGGATTTTTTCTTGAATAATATTCAAAAGGTTTGCTGAAACATCTAATAAGTTCCAGATGTAATGACTGATATTTCTTAATCTTTATGGTGTCTTTCTGTGCAATGCATAATGGTTCAGATCAGACAAAAAACTGTTTTTTGGCTATCAGCTATTCTACAAAAATACACGCTTAGATGCACCTGTGATGTATCCACCAGGTAATACCTTTCAGATGCAAAAATTGGCCTCTATAGATTCCAAAGTAGTGCAGAGGAAAGCACCACATGCATGGCAGTATCCTGTCCCATTCCCACAGCCTGGCCTCCTTATGTATTACTACACAGGAATAGCTCCAGTGCGTTATGAAATTCAGACTGAAAAAATATCAATTCATGTATTTAAATTCAGGTAAAGTTCTTTATAATGAAAAACAGTAATAAATTTGAGATTATACATTATTTTAACCACTATAATGGAATGCGAGAGACTGAACGTGGCTCACAGTCAATTCCAAGTTCCAGCTATCTCCAGTATCACATTAGCTGAATCCCACAGCTAGTCAAGGCCCACTTGCTCAGAATCAACAAGCTGACTAAAAAGAAATTGCAGAGAACATTTCATTTCTTGAGTGAAGCAAATGATCTAATCTCCTCATGGTGCACAATCATCAGCACCAGGGAAGGAAGATAGATGGTGGAAGCACTATCCAGAACACTTTTGCTGTTGACTTGCAGTGTGTTCTGCTTTATCAAACTATTTAGCCCTGAGCAAATGCCTAATAAGGGATCAAATCAGTCCTGTAATTAGAGTTTATTTTTTTTTGTTGATGTTATTAGCAGTGCCAGTGTAGAGTAGGAACATTATTGTAATTTCATTTTGAAAAATTCAAACTGAAATTAATTCTGGCTGCTTCACAGCAATCACGAGAGTACAATATCCTTCATCATTCCATGATGTCCTATAGTATAACATATGTTACGCTATGCTAAATAATACATACATACTAAACAATATACATGCTAGTGATAAAGCAAGAACGGTACAAGTTATTCATTATCTTAATAGTAACAAGACAGGTATATTTAGTTTCAATAACTGGAAAACAAAAGAAAAAAGATCATGTAAAGGACCTTGGAATTTTTTTCTACATGTCCTTTTTCATATTCCTGAGGCATACCTCAGCTGCCCAATACCATTATCTAAGCTCAAGAACAGCCAACAAAATATTCATAGGGTTGTAGCCCAGGAATTGAGAAGGCAATTATGTATTTACTGAATTTGTTTTTCAACACACAACACAGAAATTTCCAACATTCACTCTTGTGAAAAGGCCACTTCAAGCACAGAATTACCCAGCAACTTCTCCCTCTCGCATCACAAATGACATCACCTGGCAGCCAGAGTACTGAGACCTCACTTTTCTCTCCACATTACTTTTCACACTCACATACCCATCAGCCAGACTCAGGCACGTACACCACCTGTGCTTAACACAAGAGCGAAGGAAGATTCAAAGCGGTTAGAGGTATATAAAATTGATGTAGGGATAGACCCTACTACTCCTAAGGTAAGAGCCATGTGATTTCTGCTGCTTTCTGCTCCTGTAATCACTGGATCTCCCACCAGAGACAGGATGTACAGGTTAAATTCTTTTATTGTTGCTCTGCACTTTTCATATCATTACTCCCCCATCATAGTCACCTGCGGATTCATTTAGCAGCTCTAAAACCTTTTTAAAATGAATTTCTTCACACCCAACTTTCAACTATTTGCATCCATAATTTATTTGGCCCAATGCATCCTACTGCTGATTCATTGTCAGCTCAGGCTTATAGATATAGCAATTGATTTGTCTTAGCTCTTCTCTGTCACACCCTAACTTCCAATTAATCTCTATTTGTTAGTGCCTTATTTCCTTTAAAATTCCACAGCCTTTGTTTAGCAGCAACTTACTGGCCTGCAATAAAGAAGGCTCTGATTTTTACACATCAGGTCTGGTTTTGCAGTATGAGTAGAGGCAGTAACTGAGCACGTGACACTGCCTTTGTGCTACAGATAGATGTCATATGGCACATGTAGGATGCAAAAAAGAAAGATGAAAGCTAAACTGAGGGAGAAAGGGAGGAACTCTGTTTAATACCTACACATAATAAACAGTCATACGATTTAACAAGAGGAATGGATGTAATGGATGTCTGACCTATCTGCCACTATACTTGGAAGAAGTTTTAGTTCAGATTTGCCAATTTCTTCCTGCTCCCATTTGTGTTTAATTGTAATCCTAGATTATATGCTGCATGCTTACCTTAATACTGAATGAGGAACAAGAGCTAAATTAGGTACCGGGGGAAAAAACTGCATAATGGGAAGAAATCCACCTGCTTAGGAAAACAGGAAATGGAAGAAATGCTAAAATGTCTCAGCCTCATAGCCAAATTGCTGTACATTAGCTAGACTTCAGCACTTGCCCGTTACTCACTACAGCAAACATAAGGTAACATGACATTTATATTTTCTAACAGTGACCTTTGGGACAGTTAGATGGCATGATTCTGCAGGCTAAGAACACCACTGTGGGACAGTGGCTGTGGCCAAGCTGTTGTACTTCTAGAATGACAGTAACCTTAATTGGAGTCTAACTTGTTAAATTTATTCGGAACAAAAAAAGTTAAACACATGTTTTGTGCAGAAAAATTTTGTTGCTGGACCTTGAAAGGAAAGAGGTCTTAGAGCTCTTGTGACAGGTCACTAGATGAAGCGGAGATGCTCAGGGCTTAGGACAGTGCTGCACTCTCAACACGGTAACTGGAAAGGACTGCTAATGATAGATGCCTTAGCTGATGAGTTGTTGTTCCCTCAGATCAACGAGAGACCATCGGGCATTCTCTGTTAGCAGAAGTTACAAGATCAAAATGGAGTTTAAGATGTTAATCAGAAAATGGAACAATAAACTAAAGCACAGCAGTTCCTTTCAGTCTTGCTGCCACTGCAACCTTAAAGGGTTTTTCCATTGATTTCAACAAGAGAAAAATCAGGTACTTACAAAGCTTGTGGCTTGTATAGCCCTCTGCTTTGACTAACAAAGCTCCTCAAAGTGAAGCACTTCAGGGACTTCTCTTCAGAGTGCTTCTACAGAGAGTGTATTTTACAGGCAAGGTACATCTTTGATTAAAAAAAAACCAACATAAAAATGAAAGAGTTGAAAACAAACATTTCAAGAACCTTAAATGTTTTTTGCACTGGTGCATAATGCTTTTTCACAGAAGTTGCCAATATCAAATTATAGCATTATTACTATCTTACATGTAGTCCTATATTAATAGAAAACTGAAGAGCCTTTATACTATTTTTGTTTTAATTATTACTCTACAAATGACTTTATTGCAATAGCATTTAAGTACAAAAGGTTCTTAGGGCCAAGAATTGGTCTCACTGATTTGACTGGAAACTACAAAGATTCCTAAATCTGTGCTCTCAAGCACTCTCTTAACTTTGCAGTTTATGAAGCACTGTTTGTCTAGAGGTTTTCTTTTACGACTGCTTCTAATAGTAACGTAAACAGACACTGCACATACACCAGTCACAACAGAGCTGGGGAGATTTTAAAGCATTTACAATTAGGGTAACACTGGTTTTACTTACATGAGGACATTAAATAAACTAGGGGCAAACAAATGCTATTGGCAGCACAACAGCATTCCCACGCCTTCGTGTGATGGCTGTGCCCAAAAGCAAGATTTCAATTAAAGGGAAAAGCCAAATGGTTGAGATAATAAATACGTGAAAAAGCAAGTGCTTTTCCTTTCAATTTAAGTAGTTTATATGAACATTTTGTTTGCCTGTGGACCACACAGCACAGGCTGTACTGATGTGATCTTTCTTGATTTTTCTTCTTTTCCCAAATAAAGAGAGAACAAAGATTAAACAGAACTAACATTAAATTTCCATTAAAACCATAAAGAAAAGGAAATTGTCTCAGAATACAGCAGCAATTTTGAACTGTAGACTCTATGAAACAAAGAAATACAGACTCTAGCTGTATAGTCACTATTGCTGTTGGTTACATGGGTTTGGATAAAACACAAATATGAATGTCTAGGGATATTGTGCATCTTACATGTACAAGTTTTAGTTCAGATTTTTCATTACAGCCAGCCCACAAAGAGAAGACAGCATGGAGAAGCAAAAGACCTGTTGCAGTTTCAGAGTCCCAAAAAGCAAATGCAGATACCTGCTTCATGCCAACCCTTTGACACAGCAGCGTAAAATCTTAATTGTCCAGATCTTTTGAAGAAAGAAAGGACCCAGCTGAAGGGCCATACAGCAGCAGATGCTTAAGAGGCTTCAGGTGAATTCACTGTTTGATAGTAGAAACTAAGAGACTCTAATGTCACAGCCGCTACTGACAAGGAAGCAACTTTAGCTCCAGAAATGTGAGGTGTGACCCTAAGTAGGAAACACTCGTGAAAGCTTACATTCTTCTGGGAATTTCTCCTATTTTCTCCTCCTTTTTTCTTCATACTTATCATTTAACTTTAAATTCCTGAGTATTAAAAAAAAACAACAACACACAACACCACAACATATCTGGGTTTTGTAGGACATGTGGGGACACACCTAGGGAATAGTGTGCATACTGAAAAAAGAAAAAAACACACTCAAAATGAATACAGTATGGTGAAGCTGATTGTAGGACTGAATTTACAGGGATTTGAGTGAAGATCACAGAACAATTTCCAGGTTCAGTGCCACTGTGGATGTGGATAAATGTCAAATCCTTCGTTAGCTATAAAAATAAGCCTCAGAATAACCAGTGTAAAATTATGGCTATACTGGAAGGGATAAACTATGGCTAAATGTACAGAAATGAAACATAGAAATGAACATAAAAATTACAAATTTTAACCTGACGCATTCTGAATTTACAAAAACTCTCAAATCACAGCCAGATGTTCTTAGTGGGCTAGTTTAACTTCATACTTACACAGAAAAGAGGATGCAAGATCATTTCCCTTTAATATTTGTTTAAATTACTATAGTAACTTCTACAGCTACATCTCTATTTTTGTAAGTTACTATAAAACTTCTAAATTTCTCATTACTACAGGTACGAGTGTGAAAATTAATACTAATATCCCCTAACGTGTTTCAGACCTGATGTAATCTTTTCTGTGGAGACATTAAGTTTCATCACTCCCATAAATTCAGTCTCCATGCAATGAATTCTCTATAAAAGGGCATTTAATTGCCTGATGGGCTATAATGGCTCCTCTGCATCAATAATAAAGTCAATAATCTGCATTTTTTAAGCCTCTCTAAATATCCACTGACACAATAGGTTGTTGCAAGTCCTACGTCCTTCAGGCCCACTGGACCTCTAGAATAAAAGGTCTGAGACTATTAAATATACATTTAATATGACAGAACATTATGAGTTTATTGGAGGCCAATGCTGTAAAATTATGTCTCTAAAAATCTTTCTCAGAAAGTAATTTATGGCATAGAATATGCTTATTAAAAGCCCCTGACTACAGATTTATATGATTTTATATGAAGACTGAAACAGAATATGCTTGGGGATCAGTCCTGCAAAACCTTTCCTTGAAGTTTAGTGCTTAATACTCTACACAGTCCCTCTCAGATTCAACTGAAATACTCCCAGGAGTAAATTTACCCCCAGTAAGCATTTGTAGTTTTGTGCCCTCAAACTTGTTTCTGCAGTGATTCCTCAGATTCACTGCATGATCTAGCAAGTTATTTGAGTAGGTGTGCTTATCTGAGAAAGGAAATCATTTCCTTGGTAAGCAGTGAGATAAACTGCATGTACTTAGATGCACAGAGCTAACGGTGCTAATTGTTATTACTTCCACAACTCTGCTTTTACTAACCAGCTACGTCAGTGGTGACCAATTAAAGAAAGAAAAATGTTCTCAGATGAAAGAAGATTTCTAAATCCTTTTAGGACAAATCTCAAAAATTAATAGTTCCTCCTACCCAAAGCCCCCAAACCCTCCTTAAGCTTCAAACCCAAATCAGCCACACAAGGCTATTTACAGATCATTTGCAGTGCAATGCATATTTATGAATAAGTACTGCTTTTTCCTGAAATTGTTTGTGAAACAGTACCAAAAAATTATTCCTCCCCCAATAACCCCCACCCCCCTCTTCTTACTGACATAATTCTTGAAAGTATTTCCCAGAAGTCACTCCCTCCATGCAGCAGGAATGGTGGGTTATCACTACATCATAAAGAACAAGAGCTATTAATGAACTGCATAATACTGTTTTCATTTCTGTGCTTCAATAAACCGTGGGAGGGATAACACTGACACTAATTTCTGATGTAGCTTTTAGTGTACACCAAAGAAATAACACCCCAGCCTGGAATAAGAGAAAGCTTACCTCACAATGTGTTCATGCAGAGCTTCTGGTCACCTAATCTCAGCAGCAGGCCTGCAGGTGCTGCCCACCTCCTAGCAGAGAACAGTCCCACTTGGTCTTGCCCGAAGGACAGCACTGTCCAAAAGTTCAGAAGTATCATCCACAAAGCTCGTGGAGGAATACCAATCTCCCTTTAACTCCTAACTCAGCAGAACTCTTTAAGGGCAAAAAACTGGAGCAAACAGCCAACAAATACGGATGTACCTACCATGTGAACAGCAAATGATTTACATCTGCTCACAGGTGAGACTCATTCTCAAACCAAATTCATCAGCTGTATGGGATTTTCCCTCAGTACTGAGGCCCATCTACACAGCTGTGCCACTGTTCTAGGAGGTTAAGGACAGTGATTTTTCACCCCACCTGAAGCATACACCAACATACAGGATTTCTTTTATTTCTGTATGCTGGTTCTCAATACTAGTACTGCACTATGGATAAAAATTAATAGATGTTTGACGAAGAAAAACAAGACAAAACTGCAATAGAAGGCCAGACTACATTTTACCAACAAGACTTTTAATACTGGAGAAAAGCAATGCAAAACCTTGCTCGTTTTTGAATCGCTACTGTATCTTTCAGCATTCTACTTTTTTCTCTCCTGGCTGGCAAAACACACACAACTAAACACAACCAGCCAGGCGAACCTGAGCTGAGTCTTCATTTGAACACATTATGCCTTTGCTGGATTGGTCTCCCTACAAACATTTTGAACTCCTATTAGGAACAGAGTTTTCCTTTCGAAATGAATACAAAGTTTCCCCATTAGTAACTTGCTGATAGCAAATGGGTGATTTTTAGGGACTCATGCTACATACCTTAAGAGTAGACTGTTTCATGTGGACAAAAATACATAGACGAGGTACACTGACAGCTCTTCTGAGTAAAGTAGATTTATAATACTGTATCTGAACTGTCCCAAGCTGCACTATAGCAGAGTGAGGATAAACACTGTCACTGAAAGAAGTGCAGTCGTGCAGTCATGCAGTCTACCATGCACACAATGACTTTACCTCCCAGCCTTTCACTGAGTCTCTTCTACACTGCATTTTACTGAAGGCCCATCTAATCCGTGTCCCCCCAAAATCTCTCCTCTTTCTATATTCATAGTTTGTCTTCCGCCTCAAAGCTGTTAGCAAAGCCCTGAGTGGATTCACAACAAAAAGTAACATATTACCATAAGCTAGGAAGGGATTTTCAAAGAATTGTGCTACCAGCTGATAAAGGATTTGGGAGACTGTAAATCTTGCATTATTTATGTAATACACTGTACATGAGAAGCTGGGCTAACATGGGTGTATACCATTATGAAATCTTTGCCTTAGGTAAATCCAGCAACTAAGAAAAACTCAGCTATTACATTGGCCCAGCCACAAGCCAGGGTCTGCTAGGACCAGGAGCACAAAGCTCACCACAGACCTGAGTAACCTCTGACTGAGAAACTAAAAACTTAATCCTGTGATTAGATTTCTGCAGGAAAAGCCATGGATCTATGCAAATCTTCAGTGCCATTAACATTACAGCTCGACAAAAGGGACGATGCATACGTGGGGTTTTTTTGCTGTTTTTTTTTGTTTGTTTCTTTGTTTGTTGTTGTTTTTTCCTTTTGGCTTGGGTCCTGAGCTAAATTCAGACTCCAGAGCAATAGTGTATTTGAACTGTACTGAGCCGTGGGCATATTTTACAAGTTGCTTTGAGGACAATGCCTCCTGGATTTAGTTTCTCAGTCCCAAAACAGTCTGGATAATGTCAGATGAGTATTGGAGGATTGGAGGTCAATGTGTAAAGGAACACCTCTAAATGAAAAAAAAAAAAATGTTTGAAAGAACGGTGGACTCTTCTAAACTGCATTGTCCTGGATTTTCACATTGTTCTGATGGGCTTTGAGATGTGGGGACAGGAGCAAATACCGTGCTCTAATTGAGTTGGCTTTCAAAAGATGTATTTTAAATACCTCCTAAGTACTTGAAAAACAGTTTTTGTGGGGCACAGGCTTATTGATCAGTGTACTTGCTAGGTATAGCCTGTTGGATATTCTACAGAAAAGACCATTTAGGGTTTCAGAGGGAATACAGAGGTGTTTGTCCTGTAGTGCAATCTGCCTACTCGTCCTGGAGGAAGGTTGATCTCCTACAGGAATGGAAACTTCTTTTTATCTGCCTAATGGGAAAAAGAAGCAAATATTTGATGGGGAGAGGACATGAACAGCCTTTTATATAGATAAAAACCAATTTCAGACAGAGGCTTTCCTTAATCAACAGCTAAAGGTATGATATAAAAAGGAAACATTTCTTACCAACTTATTATCCCCGATCCTGATCTAAAGCAATGTGCACTGGAAAATAAGTACTAACTAAAAACACAAGGATGTCCTCTGCCCTCAAACCTGGAAGTTAAATGGGATAAATCTTTGGGAAACTGAAAACAGGAGCAGGTAGCAGCTTCTTTAATATGAGCCTGTTGAAATTCAAAGAAATTCATCTCAGAGAACAGAAATCCCCTTTAGGAAAAAAGGGATTTATGCCTGCACTAGTTAGGAGAAGCTAAGGGCACCACTGAACAACAGAAGAGGAAAAAACAACTCACAGCACCACAGGGGCTTCTGAAATTCCTGAACTTTCATGTATTTTTGGCGACAGAAATTGTTTGTCTGTGAAAATAGGGCACAGCACATAACAGTACAACACCAACTGCTTGACACTGTTTATGCACTCCCTGGGTAGAGTTCTCATATCCTTCTGGAGTCCTTTACTAATTTCATATATATGCTAAGCCACAAAGAAACTAAGGAAGAAATCTATATTTTTTTGCTGTTTTGTACGTTTGAAATGTTGAAGTGTGGATTCTCTTTTTATGGTATTTACAGCATCTGGAAATTCCCTGAAAGCTAAGCCAGGCAAAAAATAAATAAATAAATATGGGCTTTGATTCTCATTTTTACATACACTGATAAAACAAGAAGTGTAATTTCTTTGACTCAGGCAAGTTATTCCTTATTTACACTGGCACAGAATGAAATCCAATAAATTATTATGAATTCTATAAATTATTCTATAAACTATGGAAGCATACTACAATTCTAATAATCAGATGAATCTCTATTGACAAATATTGTATAAGAGAAATCAACAGCCTAAAGACAACCATATCTTCAAAAATTGAAGATAAGAAATGCATCACTCGAGATTGTGTTAAATTTTGTTTCTTTTTTTGTAACTAAAACTCTAGAAGTCCAAAGAAACTGAGGATTGAACCTGATGACATAACAGTGACAGAGCTGGCCGCTGCACTTCCCTGCTCTGGACACAATTTCTCTCTTCCCTAAGAAGAAAGATACTGTACTGTCATGATCTACCCTGCTGTAAATTACAGTGTATGCCAATTTATTATCCAACAGTTTATTATCCAGAAGGTTCAGTTTCATGAAAAGCAGAACTAAACAGGAAAACGTTTTCAACCAAGCAGTTTTCTCAGGAAATGCCATTCACCAAACCCACAACATTTTGCCCCAAGTTTCCATCTCTGAGATTCACACATTTCTGACTGAATTCCTGACAGACTGTTGGAGAGCCCGGTACTTCCACACTGTGTCACGCCTGGGAAAGAGCTAAACATGCACTCACACGTTCACTGCAGTAGAGCTGACAGATTCAGGTTATCTGTGCCACAGTGCCAAACTTCATGTCAGGGATTTGTCAAGAAGGCCTTGGACTTTTAGCCTTTTAGCCTTACAATAGAGTCAGTTCAGCGATAGATATTCACACATAGGTAAATTATTAAAAAAAACATGTATTTTATATCTGCAGAGAGCTTAGAAATAAACCCGCGTAACACATTTTTTTGTTATGGCGTACATGAGCTAAGTTATTTATACCAGAAAATTCTGAAGTAAGACACATCAGAACTGAGGGAGAAGCTGAGACTTCTCACAAACTGTAAAATATGCAAATAACAGAAACCTATTTTAAGATTAGCAATAAGGTGTGGAATTCTTTTTTCCCCCTCACACATTCAGCTCAGGGCCTGAGTCTCAGCTGCACCTAGAAACCTAGAAAAACATAGCTGTGGTCAATCAAAGCTTTGAAGTTGAGACTTAAAGGCACAACCCACTCCTACAAAAGAGTGCCCTGCTAGAAGTACAGCAAAGCCCAGAGACTGTAAAACCTGAGTGTTAATGGTGAATTGGAAGAGAGTCTTATAGATGCATCATATTACAATAGGTAAATCAAGTATTATCTAAGTCATATTACTGGATATTCTAGAACTCTGTGTATAATTTGTGAGTGGGGAGGGCAGCCTGTTTGTGCAGCTCTGTTTTTCCCTCAAGAACCTGATTTAGTAGTTGGCAACCATGATCACAGCAGAATGCTTGGGACTAGATGATCCATGAGGTCTCTTCCATCTGAAGCCATTCTGTTATTTTCTACGAGTGTGTTCACCTGTTCTACATAAATGTTTATCCTTGTTGAACAACAGGGAGCAATTACAGACAAAGAAAATTGAACCCCATCACGGTGTCCATGCAGAGATCTTCAGTGACTTCCAAGAAATGCTGACTGATTTTACTGGAAAACGCCTGAATAAATTACCCACAGCACAGAACTGTAAGCTCAGCTGTGCCACCACCAGTCACACATACCTTATCCCAGCAGGAGGTGGCAGTGACACCTCAGCACCTGCCCAATGTTCACTGGGCACATTAACAGTAGCACACCTGGGAAGTGTTCCCACAGTTCAGCCACTCACATTTTACTCTAAGATTTGCAGATAGTATCAGGTACCAAATATTTTGTTTCAGTAGTGACTATAATTGTCTTTCAGTAATAGTGGCCTCTTCATTACCAATAGTTTGCATCATGATATTGCTTTCATCTTAATTTGCTACAGTTGGGAGTACTGGGCATTTCAGTCAACTACTCATCTTCCTGCAAAATGTAGGGGTTTACAAGTAGTTTCCTCTTCTTTATTGTTTGTACTTTTTGATACATCCTCCTAACTCCATTTGCCTCTCTACTGGAAAACCTTTGGGACTACAAATAACTGAAGGCATTATCTTTTGTTAAGAGCACACTTTAGTCGCCAATGGAAAAAATAAATATCTTATTTGGTGACTAGCTACATTTCTTTACCCCTGCTTTCTTACAGCTAAATCCTGAACTAAAGCTTTGCAAAATGCCATTTGTACTACAGGCTGGAAATATGATTGTTCCTGTTCCAAAACACGGAGTGTTCTCAGGAAACCCAAAAAAACCCACATCTTTACTGAACCAATTTTTAGAGAATAACTACTCTGATGAAAACTTGCAGCATTTAAATTATACAGACAGCTGTCAGGGTGCAGCATCCAGATTATATTGTTAGCTGTAGTACATCAGTTCTCATTTTACGCACAGCTACATCACTGTGCTCTTACTGCATCAGCACAGTAACATGGGACTCTTCAGCTTTATAAGATAAATTGTTAAAAACAAATGCTAATTTTGCCTTCTGTCCTCCACAGCCATGACAAAGATTTAAATATATTATTTTGTGCATGAAAAGGTAGGATAGCAGTTCTTTTCATTCTCTTTGACCAAATACTGCAGGAATCCAACAACAGTAACAAATTCATGGAAATCCTCCTTATCATCATCATCAATTTCTAGGAGGTGTCACTGATTTGGCCCAGCACTCGAGCTCCTTGATTTTCCATGCGAGCTGACACACCAGATGGCCCCAGATTTATCCTCTGCTTTAGATCTGCCCTTGCCTGAAGCCATCTCTAGCGCTCATCCTTTGTGCTTACCCTCCATAAACAAACAAGCAACTGACTCTGAAGAAAGCAAATTTCCAGAATGATTCCTATGAATGCATGCCAAGTCATACATACAGCAATGCTTGACTTACACGCATACATATCAATATATGATCAGTGCTACCTACTGTGACAGGGAAATTTGCTGCTTTAAACACATAGCACAGATGAAAAGCATTGCAGTGTTTTGCAGAAGGTGTCTTGTCCACACAGCTCTTTATGGGAACAAAAATTAGACCTCTGCCATTTGACTTTACAACACTTGGTAATGATGGTTACTCCCTATAATATACAGCACTAGAAGGCAATGAACCTTTGCCTGTGGGCAAGTGTGTCTGGGGAGAAAGATACAGGGTAACCACAACCATTTTGCAGCTCAGCTGTGCTCCTCTGCCTGCCTGCCTTCCACCCACACTTCTGATCACTCTGGTGCTGCCCTGCAGAGGATGACTGTTCCTTGCCTTTCTTCCTGCCTTGATTCATCCTCGGAGTTTCTTATACCCAGACTGTTTTGCAAGGGTACTAGAGCAGCACACTGAAACTATTTGTAACAGTTAATGTTAGTAACTCACTGTCTGAGAAAAGAACCTTAGAGAAATCACCACAATATCTGAAATACAGTTTATAGGGTCCTGTCAGCCGCTATGATAATTCCTGCACTTGTAAATATATTTTTCTCCCAGTAAACCCTTATGAATCATTTGAGAAGCAGAGTTCTACATCTCATTAGTAATTCCTACTTATGCAAGAAACATTTAGAAATCAAGGGTGATAGTTCTTGACAGATCAGAATGAAGATCTGCTAGATCAGTATGACATTGGGTATTCAAAAGTTACTCACATTAATAACCCAACTTCCACTTCAACATGGTGGGAATGCTGACAGAAAATGTTAAGATGTGTTCGCTCCTGAACCTTACCAAATTACTTAATTTCAGAAGCTGGGATTAAGAATTCATCTTCACCTGTGATGAAAATTAGACAACTTGATATTTCTGCTCTCTATTTGTATCACACATTAGTACCTGAAATTGATTTGATATTAGCATGGCACACTTGACCTTGTTTAACAGGTTGTTCTGAGTGAGCTGTGAGCATCCACTTGTAGAGTGCATAGCTAGGCAGCTACTTCTTTAAAACACAGTCTTGAGCTGGCTCTGAATGAGATAATTCTGTTGGAACTCTTTACTATGATGTTTTCTTGGAACATTTAAGGTATGCATATGTACTCGTTTTAGTTTTTCATGAACAGCTAACATTTTGTTTCCCAGTGAGTTTTAGAGATGTTCATTTATTCCCACACATTATGAAGAGACAGAACCCAGCAATCCCTCCACTAATCATACAGGGTAGCGTGAGGAAGAAATGGTTGGCTCAGACAAAACGAGTAAAGCAAGACCTCATGAAACCAGCGCAAAAACAAAGTTCAAGGAAGAAATTTATCTCTTCAGACAGGACAATACTTGAGGCAGAACTGGATACAATAGCAGAGGTTCTCCTCAAAAGAACCTCTCTTGGAATACTAGTATTTGCCATCAAGATAAAAAAGTTGCTACAGTGGAAGTAAGAGTTGGGGGAATCAATACAGAGACTGTTTGAGAGGTATAAATGTACCTCAGGACAAATTTGAGAGGTACTCAGTGCCTATGTCTACAACATTTAAGATGCCCCAGTGGATTGGACTGCCATTTATAGACAGTTTTACTCACTGCTGAAGAAGAAAGCTAACTCTTCTCCAAGTTTGGGAACTTCTCTCATGTTGCTGCAAGTACTGTCTTTTGTAGGACAACAGAAACAATTACAAAGATCACCCATAATTCTGCTGTATTTCTATTTAGATTTAAATAAAAAATAAATTAAAAATGGCTTAAAAAATGTATGTCATACAAAACAAGCATAGAAAATTATAAAGAAAATATAAAAACTACACAAGAGAAGGATAAGCTGACAATCCTTAGAAGTCAAAATCAGCTATGAATAAAGTTTTCAGAGCAATGAAATGAAACCAATAAAGTCTCCCTCAGGTGTATAAAGTGGAATGAAGCTGACAAGAGAAGACATTAGACCATGGTACTACATTTGAAGAAACTTAATAAAGAAGGAAGGTAATATAGCCCCAGAATTAAATGAGGTCCCTGTTGTGTTTGCAGGGGGAACTGGAGTTGGAAAGCAAGCAATAAACAGCACTCTTAAATTTTTCAGGAAGTATTATGCCTAAAGGCCATCAGGTTAATGTTCAGATTTTATGAAAAAATGTACATACACCAGAGAGTTGAGCATGCATCATACCTCTTCACACTGACTGAAGTCTGCTTGGAGGCTGGGGAGGCTCTCTCAGACTTAAAACTCATTCAAATGCTGCATAGCAAGATGAGATGCAAGGAAATATAAACTATTTCCTCTCCTAATTTAATTTACATTTTTGTCATTTTCTTTGGCAAGAAAAATCCCTAGTTTTCAGGAAATTCTGCCATATGAAGAGAAGACGATTTTCATGGGGCTTTCCCCTCCGTGGCTGCAGGGATCCTGCAGGGCCAGGAGGAGTGGGACAGGTCAGCTGGAAAGAGGATTTCTTCCTCAAGCAAAGGTTAATTAGAGGCACACTACTGCAAAATATTCAGAATCATGATTTTCAGGGTTTTATCTCTACAGCAAATGCTACCAGAATATTTCTGTCTGGCTTCAATAGGCAGTCCAATTTCCTTCTATCTTACTCTTACTAAAATTACTAAGCATAAACTGCATATTGTGGGATAAATACAGAGATCCACTGTCCCTAAAATCAGTGGATGTTTTCCATTGACAACTGTGAGCTTTGGATTATGGCCTCTTAAGAAGGCATTATCTCTTTCAAATGACCTCTTATTATGCAGCTGAAAGCAACTGGAGATAAGACATTTTTTGGAGCAGATAAAAAGCTTCCAGAGCAGTGGTTCATAAATTAGAGCTGCAGCCTCAGGGTGGGGTGGGAAGAGGTTTTCTGCAGGGTCACAACATATTCTACAAACTTAAGATCTCATTGTAAAGGAAATTAGTTCCAGCTCTTCTGGAAACAAAGATAACCTTCAGAATGTAAATATCTGAAGCAGTTTGGTTTATTGAATATACAATAGGAGGGAATACCCAGTTAATGATGCTTTCTTACAAAAAAGGATGAATTTATTATTTTCTGACTGAATAAATACAAAATAACAAATGTTTAAGTGTTGAATATAGGTGCTGTACAGTCAATGAGGATGTAGGGGTAAACCATTTCAACTGGCTTTCTGTTGTTGAAACAGCACTAAAGTTTCTGCTACAACTCAGAATGCAGATAAAGCATGAATAGCTACCTGGAGGGGGTAGCTTGAATTCAGAGTTGCTTAAAGGTGACAGAGTACGTTTCTAAAAGCCTGGTTGATTAGAAAAGAAAAAATTAAGAAGTGGGAAATTAGAAACTGACACTATTTTTTAAAAAGATGTAATGCAGGGAAGCACTGAAATAGTCATAGAATACTTTCATAGGAAATGGAGGATTCAGTGAAAATAGAAGGGCAAAAAAAGCCCAAATAACATACTCCCTCACCAAAATCAAGCACGTATTCATCCATGAACATCCCATTACCAAGGATAACATTTCATTGCTCATAGATATTCTTTATGATAACCGGTAATACACTTCAGAGGCTGAACTGCATCAGCACTTACCCAGTCTACATGGCTAAAACTGCAGGGTTGTAATTTAAATCAGAAGCACAGAACATACACGTAGGTTGCTTCAAAAGTAATGCCTCCTATTAATTTCCATGAAAATGACAATAGATACAAAGAGCACAATAACACTATTTGATAGAGCAAATTCTCAGCTACAAATCAAAAAACTATCATACAGGGGAGGGAAAAGATACACATGAAGGAACGAGCAGAATTGATCAGTGCCCAAAGCACCGAATAACATGCTCTGATTCCAGTAATTTACATCAGATGAGCACTTGGTCCAGTATCAGAAAATTGAGCTGCTGCCATAAAACAAATAAAAGAATTTAGGAGAACACTAGTGGGGCTCTAAGGAAACAAAAGAAAAAATAAACAGCAATTCTGAGAAAAGGAAAAGGGAACAAACCTGAAAACAATTGGTCTTTCCCTGCTTTGTAGATTTTCCAAGAATAAACCTATTTAAGGAATAAAATTATTGCAAATCTGTCCCCCTGGTTACTGTAGTGATAATGAAAGCCATTAAAATGAATATTTGATAAGTGAATAAATGAATAAAAATGAAGAGAATAAATGAATGGTAAATGAATATAAATACTAAAATGGTGAAAATTAAATGAATAATTCTCTTAAATGAATAAATCCACTGTGCTTCAGTTTGTAAGGGCTCTGCACAGATTAAATCCCTCTTCAGTGGCATCTTGAAAGGAATTTACATCATGCCACAGGAATATATATATATATATATACACACACATGTATATGTTCTGGGGGTTGCCAGCATAATGGAAAGTAAACAACTTTTTGTGTGTTGTTGCTCAGTTTCTTCCCCATATGATAAAAATGAGAACTATTTAACTAACTTCAGAGTTAGTGCAGCTAGCAGCTGTTGCAGAAGCAGCAGTATCTCAGTTTTTACCTGAGCTGTTTAATTCTCTTATGAATGGATTTGCATTCCCTCTACTATTATTTATTAAACACTGCTACTTTCAGACAGCACATAGTCTAGAAATCACAATGAAAGACAAGTGTTGAAGAGGAGATAGAAAGGTTATTCCATGTACCAGCAGTTCTAAGTGTAAAGTGGAAAACCAAATAATTGGGCTGGCAATTATTCAATGTGTAAGGGAAGAAATATTTCGAACAGGAGGCCAGATCTATATAGATCACATGTAGGAGTGAAAGAATAGGCACACAGGGCTGGATAAGATGTTGGAAGACAGAACTACACAACTAAGGGAAATAAATATTTTTCAGAAATCAACATTATTAAATAGAAAAGAGTTCCTCAATTCAATCTACTATTACTAGTCAATATACTATTCAATCTACTATTAAAGTCAGCTTAGCAAGACTCAACCTGCAATCATTACCTAAACCAAGCCCCAGTCCTTGTAACTGGAATTGTCAACCAGAATCATGCACCCCAACCCCTTTAATTCCATTACCACCAGCACCTGTGTGCAACTGCTTCTTTATTTCCCTAAGAACTACGTTAAGGCATCTCCAGTGCAACATATACTTTCAGCTTTCAGCAAGAAGTTCAACCACATATACTGCAGGACATTCTGATGATAGTTGGAGAGAAAAAGGGATGGGAATTTTTATCATGTTTAGCTGCAGAAAATTAAGCTGTCCTTCTGCTGTACTCTTTCTTGTGCTGTTAAATTCTGAGTGCCCTGCAGAAACCCAGGTCCCAGTTATTGAGGAGTGCAACAGTGAATACAAACACAGCTCCACCGTATTATTAGTATATACTCCCTGAAATTCCTTAATAGGTAAGATACATAATTCCTTCAATTCTTTTGACTTAAGCACCAGATTTAGTCTATTAACAATCCATCTCTCACTCTGTAAACCTGACTTAATTTGAATTCTGCTCCTGAGTCATTTAAGTCTCAAAATAATGCTGCACACCTTGAAGCCTGAAAGAGTGTTGAAAAAAAAAATATATATATAATCAGTCTCATTTTGAACTACTGCTGCATATTTTACTTCACTTCAATTCTCCTCTCATCCATTGGAGGAGATGCAGTAAACATACCAGATACCTGGAAAAGAGCCAAAGCCATCATGTGCTTCTAATATAACTGCACCTTGCTTTGGATTAGCTCTGCACAGCTGCTGTTGTTTGGGCACTAATGTCACTGATTCTTAAGTAGGTCTCATTGGGGAATTAAGCTTGTCTTTTTGGTAGCTACTAGGTTAAAACCAAAAGCTTAAGTCAACAAAAAGACTCGTAATGAAGTTGCAGCAACTTGAACTACAGCTTCTTATTTCAGAGAGTGGATTTTTTTCCTTTACTTCTTCTTTAACAGATCAAATGGTTTGTCACCCAACAGAAGCATTTCACTTTTCAATTGGTAACACTCACTTTTTGGATATCATGTATGATTTCTATACCCTAGTCCTGAAAAGAATGATTATAACACCTACACTTTTACATCTAACAAATACAAGTTTAAATAAGAAAAATCTCCATAAAAATGGCTTGCCATCGTAAGATGGGTTATTATTTATTACTGGCCATAGAGAGAGCCAAGACCTGCATCCTGTTATCTCCTAGCCTTGATATTTAAAGTGAAATTACTAGATTGAAATAAACAGACACCAACGAAGCTAGAACAAGTAGGACAACCACAATCCATTCAGACTGACAGGCTTTGCTGTCTCCTTATTCTGATTCTTAAATGAGGACCTAGCCAGTAAATAACTGGCATTCAGCTACTTGTTTCTCTCTACTTACCCAACCATCTATTGTCTTAATGAATTTTGATAACTGAAATTACACTGCAAGAATATTACTGTAATATCCTCAGTTTTATTTGACTGGCTAACTTGCTTTCAAATCAACAGCTGAGAAGGGTATTTTAATATTTTTAATTGACTGAACAACATTAGAAAACATTTTTTTTTAAATCTTTGCTGATTTCATCCTCTGCCAGTCCCCAAACCTGCAGATATCCCTCAAAGATTCAACTTTGCAAGTTAAACCAAGATTGATTAGCAAAAAATACTGGAATACAAAGCGCTATGTGATCTTATTTACTCAGTCAATGGCAAAAAGCCATTTTATGCTCCTCATTCCCTTTTATAGCTATTGACTGAAATGTTGCATCAGTACCAATTACAGGGATTTGCAATGGTGAGAATGGTGGAGAAGCGGGGAATGAGATTTCATGATCACATCAAAGCCATAAATATTGTCATTCTTGCTGTTCTAATGTCCCTTAAGCTTTATTTAATGGTTAATTGATTGCTAAGAAATCTTTCAGAATCATTTAATTTTAAGAATGGAAACTTGTTAGTTTTTTGCAAGGACTTTCTTTTTAGCAACAAAGTTATATATTATGTGGCATGAATTATAAAGCAGTTGTCATGGAGATATTGTTAATGCAGGAGACTATATGCTGTGTGCTTTGAGACCATGGTTGTGTACTATGCTACAGCAATGATATATCCGGGTAGCTCTCACTTTGTGCCTGCATAGACGTAACTGGAATTTTTGTGGTATTCTGAGATAGAAAGGAGTGAATTGCTCCGATGCTTATGGCTTATCAAAGAACTGTAGAAACTACACAGAACCAAACTGGTAATATCAAAATCTTGAGATCAGAGATTTCTTTTGTTCCTCTGATAGATCCATATTAATTCATTTAGCTTAAAAAAAAAAAAAAAAGGAAAAAAATAAGAAAGAAAAAGTAAGAAAAAAGAGAAGACGTACAAAAGAGATCTTAATGAACCAGTGCTTGCAATCTGGTGCCTCAAGATTTGCTTGCCTCTGTAAGATTTTGGTAAATAGGTTACAGAACTGTTCCCCTCTGTTTGCACAGCTGTGAAATAGGGACATTTATGCCTAATTATCTTTATAAACTGCTTTAAAGCTCTAAAATTGAAAACACCATTTAGATGCTAAAAGAAACACCTTTATCCCAAAAGTTTTTCAAAAGCTAGTATTTGCCCATCTTTCTTAATAGCTGTACTTCACTGTCTATGTATACACAGTGATATCAAACTTAACTAACTGGTATTCTTGGAGCATAATATTCTATCCCCAGCAGTCACTTCAATAACACTTGTGTTTGCACAATACCAAAGAGAATCAATTGGTATCTAGACTTGTTCTGCAAGACAAACGATTTTAAAATAAGCTTTACATTATTACAGAACTTTCTAACAGCAAAATATCATTATTTTTGTCTTTTCTGGTAGTGCCTAGAGGAGATACTGGGTTTTCTGCCAGAGAAAACATGAAGATACAGCCTCACCAAAAATTGCTAAGTAGGTTTTGCATTAAGCATCAAGTTCACTATTTCATATTTTCATAAATATGCAGAAAATCATGATGCCTTGCAAAATGAAACTTAAGAGACCAGTTCATGAAAAAATTATATGCTCCATTTACTCTGGCCTCCTATGTACTTTATTTTTTATTAACTCACTTATCCTTTATATGCAGGAGACCATGTCTCTAATATGTGACCCAGAAGGGTGGGCTGCAGAATGGGGAGGGAGTAAGCATAAACGGACATTTACATTTCCAGTGCAGAAAGTGCACTCAGAAACACTCAGCAATTCACCCCACATTAGAAAAGAAATGAACCACACAGGGTTCTATTGCTGTTTTGAATGGTCTTTTTTAGTCTAGATAAATGAACAAAACTGAAAACGACATCGGGGGGTGGGGGGAGGGGGCAGGGGCACCATCTTTGTGATGGCTTTTGTGGACTGCAACAAGATTTACACACACCAACCCACTTGTTTTATTGCAGAATAGATGACGTACTTCCCCAATATTTTTCCTTCCCTTAGTGCAGCTACTCTATGATTTTCACTCCACTCTTCCTCTTGAGAATATCTTCTGTCCAAGTTTTACTGGCAACTAATTATGACCTCATTGCCCTGATGGGTTACAGTGACCAGAAAAAAATCTGCTAGAAAATACCTGCTGATGCACTCAAACAGAACAGCCACGCATTTCTCACCAAGTAAGGAAGAGTTATCATCTGGGACATAATGCCAGATAGACAACTGATGTCAGCTACAGTTCTGTTTCAGAACATATTATTATCTGTTTTTTTCTCAATATTCACCTCTTTTGGAGATTAGCTGAAGTTGTAAATACATGTGAATAAGCAAATGCCTCATCCTGTCTAGACTTAGTCCTACTATTAGCCTTCTTTAATTAGAGTGGATAAGACTGCATTTTCTTTGACTCATGACCACTGTATATCATTGTTGATGTCTTCTTTCCCTCACTGCTGTCATGTTGTCTTCTGTGGTTTTGTCATTAACTTAAATGGACTGAGAACTCAAAATACTTCTACAGCTTCTCACGCAGATCTACAGATGAAGGTCTTGCTCATCAGCTGAAATATTCTACTCTTTAACATACCCTTAAGGAAAATTCAACAAATACTGTGACAAACTAGATATTTTTTATCTCTAACTCTTCATACTACAAATTATTACTTGGAAGTCATTGATGATCTTTCTGTATCATTTTCAGCGAGACAATCAAATAATTCTCACAGCAACCCATGGTGTCATATCATCCATGATTAGGTGTGCTCTGGAGGGCATTATCTAATTGCTGTTCTGAAGTGTGCCAGATCTTAAATTAGAGAACAGGACTACATGTTACAATGTTTGAGTTTTAATCTTAACCATGGGACAAGGATTATTTCAATTTTCTTAAGTCTAATATCTTTGTTTTGGACTTGCTGTTTGCTGATTTCCGATGTAAAGACTGCAAAGGTCACAATAAGCAAAAGGAGGATTGAATATGTGTCATCCTCAAGTCTCCTTTTGGCCCCCTGCTCCTCACGATGGCCAACAGATTATGGATCAAATTGGTCAGGAAGCTTGGTAGCAACCTTCTATGCTCTACAAAATGTAGGGAGTTTAAATGAGATCACAGAATGGCAAAGTACATCTTTATCACCCAATAGCATACTTTCCTTTAATACTTCAATGCGATCTTTGCATTACTCATTCTGCTAAAACATGTCTTACGATTTCATTGCACAACTCTCTTTAGATGTTAGAGCAAGAGCTGGTCAAAATCAGATGTAGAGAAAGGTACTGGATACGCTGTTACTACAGTTTTAAGCTTTGGACTGTTGCAGACCTTACTAGTAGCAGTAGAAAGAATTACATCAATTTTAATAAATTTCATTATATTAGTAAGGCTTCATTCAGAGTAAGATGCAATGCTCTGGAAATAGCAGTTAGAAACAAAGCAAAGTATTACGCAAAGTTTACCACTGAGTGTGAGTCCTTGCCTACAGCCTGTATGGTATGCTACCTGGTATAAAGAATATGACAGAATTGGAAAGACATTGAAGTCATTCCTACCACATGACAGTGAGGAGTGAATCATGGTAGTTGTTTCTATTGTGGAGCAGAAAATGGGAATGTGCGAGTCTGTAGAGACATTAAAGTAATCATTAATCCTTTTCTACTTGTCAATCAAAAGTGTTGTACTCTAGGGGTAAGAATATGTTTGACTGAAAACAAGCTTTTAGTAAAATAGATTTGGCAGATGCATATTTGCAGATGCTCATGAAAGATGAATCATGACATTTTCTGACAACAAACACACCAGAATGTCTGTTTTGCTACTCTGTTTCCCTTTGGATATTGCATCAGCTATATATACTGTATATGCATGTGTTTGTGTATAAATCAATCAAGATCTAATGAAGAAAGTTATTTGTTGTCTATACTAAAACACAGCGCTACCATAACAGTAACTTAGTCACAAGATAAACACCTAGAACACTTGAATACATTATTCAGCAGGGCTACAAACTGTGGTCAGTACAACAGCACAGAGAAATTCTTAATCTATTATCATTAGATTTTCATATAAGACTTCAGGATGCCTTTGAAGCTGAATGGTGCTACATGTGCAAGGTGCTGTCTTGCAGGGGTTCATCAAGCCTGACCTGGTGCAAATCCACACCATCAAATCAGTATCAGTGACAATTGAACAGACCTTCCAAACACAGAGACAACTAATGCAAGAAAGTTACAAATAAATCTGACATCAAAGGATTCAGTTCGTTGTGCAAAGCTTTAGAATTCCTTTGTACATTCTTAATGATTTTCCCTAAAACTAAATTCAGAACCAGCAATTAGTCCTTTAAAATGGATTTAGAAGCAAGTAACAGTAATTAATCACAGTAAATTTTTTTATTCACATCCATTCTGCTTGAGCACAGTAGTTACATTTGGGCAAACAATATCTCCCAGATATCATTCAGCTTTGTCATGAAGAAATCCACAATGGCTATTATTTCTTTTGATTGCATCCTCCAACAACTGATTACTTTTTTGAAGACATTTTACCTTATTTTCTACTTTGAAACGTTCATCTTCCAGAGGAAACTGTCATACCATGTTCACTTTCTCCCCAACTAGGGGGAAAGATTAGGAATAATTACTATAGTCAACAGGAAGCACACACCACCCTGGAATAATGATAATGCCTTGGGTTGGGGATTGGGTATTTTACCACCATGGCAAATTACAATTGCAGGCCACCATTCACTGTTTTTGTTTCAAATAGTCAGGGCAATCACTGTTCTTTGCAGATGTAATCAAGCTGCAGTGCAGGATCCTGTTACTGGCTAAGGATGTTTATTTGTTACTAAGTATAATATATTGAAAGCTGTAGCAATGCTGATGGGTCAGACCAGATGCCTTCCATCAAGAGTTACTGAGGTGCATTTCTTCAAAAAAGCCCATAGATGAAATGTTTTCAGCTAGCTGAGATTAATAAAGATAGCTCCTTCATCCTCTCAAGGAATGGAGCCAATAACAAGTAACAGAAATAATATCATAAATCATTCTTCATAAGTTAGAACTACTATTTGCTAAAATGCCTTTCATGGTGAATTTGCATATTCTTACTTGTTGAATGACAATAAGAAAGCAAAGAAGAAAGGTCACTGGGGACACAGTAAGGTAAAATATTGCTATGTACTACTGCATTAGACAGCTGGGATTGACTTACAGTGCCCAGCAGTCTCTTCTGCAAGTTCAAGAGGTGGGGATAGTATGGAAGTCTATTCATATAGAGAAACAATATAAATTCCTAGGATTTTAAAAAGTTGTCGGCTCAGAAAAACTGAGTATATGTATGTACATTACTGCTGCCTCTTATACTAATATGTAGGGGTAGGTTTTGCTCACAAGATGGCAGTGTTGGTTACTACACACCACCGTGCCTTCCTCCAGCAAAAGTTCTCTATATTGCTACTCAGGGTGGAACTCCCTGAAGGGTTGCACCTCCCCACCTGCTCACCCACAAAGTAGATCGGACCCATCACACTACTTGTTAGCTGCCATAAACCTTCACGACTGAATATACAACACATGGCTAAACCTCGTAACACTCAAATTTCCAAACAAGCTGGATTCCTGTTTTCCATCTCTTAGTAAATTTCACATCAATATAGAAAGCACTGTTTTTTTCATCCATACAGGAACACTACAATGTGATGGAAAGTAAAACAATAACAGTGGCATGGCAAAGTCTTGGACTGCAACAAATGAGGACAAGCCCAAATGCAGCAGCCAGGGACACAAAGTAAAAGAGCTGCTTACCTTCGGAAGGCCTCAGGCATGCAGGATGAGGTCTGGAAGGAGTAGATCCTGTTCTCCAGCCCTTCCGGTCACTCAGGCATATTGCATGTATCCGAGCTCCCCTAGGTTGGCCCTGCCTTCCCACCAGGTGCTCCATCACTGGTTTCAACCATGACTATATGATTAACACAAGAGATTATCAGTGGTTATTTGCATTGCAAATGTGCTTAAGTAGTTTTCAAAATCCTATACAAACAATATTCAGATCCTATAAGACTTTCATTCTGAACCCAAGGGGTTATGGTCTCCCTTTACAGACTCAAACAGACAAGAACTGAAGCATTTTCTGTTCAATCTCAGCAGTGCTTCTTTTCCTAACAGTACAGTCATAATATGCAGTCTAAGACAATGTCCAGCCAGCTCTTCTTCAGAGGCCAAGAAGCTTATCATTGCCACTGAATGTCACATTTTAGAGAACTTCTTAAAATGCAGAAGTGTCTAGACTTGAATACCCAAGACCAGAAAAAGAGATGAGGATTTTTAATGTAGATTGACAGCTAAGACAAAATAATGCATTGGGAAAAGAAGAATTACACATTTTTTTAGTAGTGAGTTGTGCCTAAGCAAACTGCAAAGCAGAAACAGAATAAACAGGCATGCCAGAAGCAGGCAAAGATACAAACCTGAGCTGCCAAGACAAGATAACAGAGCTGCTGGCTGCAGGTGTTGCTCTGACCAGCTGCAACCAGCACAGCATTCAAAAACATCCAATACAAACTGAGGAAAACTGACAGATCCCCATAATGTAAAAAATGAACTGCAAGAACAATGTTCCCTTCAAAACAAGAGCATTAAAGATTCTTTTATTTACCTGCTGTAAAACAGAAAAAATGCTTACTTGTGCATTCCCACTGATCTTTCTCCAATAATGAAAGTGATTTTTAAGTAAATTAAATTTGCAGTGTTTACTCTTGAGCACCACTTGCAAGACAGAGCTTTTCTTAAAGAGCTGCTGTGTATCCAATGAAACAACATCTGCTCTGGACACTGTAACAAAAGCACTGAACATTACAATTATGGTAAGGCTTCCACTTCAGAACCAACAGCAAGAAAATTCAAAGTCATTGTCAAAGCGACTGCACTTGCAATGCAATCAGTTCTGATTGCACCTAGAGCTTCAGGTCACTCACGTTTGGTGTCAGCCATAATCTGACACAGTGTACAAAAAATGGAGTTATAATCCTAAACTTGCAATTTTCAGCACCACACAGGAAGTTAAATATTTACTGCAAACTTCAGTGAAAAGTATCTATTAAATTAATTTCTCACCTACAAGATACATATTTTGGAGACAAGACAGATAGATTTTTGAAGGGTGGATAAGTTATTCTCTGCAGTAATAGGGTGGCTGAAAAAAAGGTATTCATGTTGTCCTTTCAACTGGCAATGAGAACCTCAGGGAGCAGAAAGAATTTCTTATTCATGGACAGAACACAAGACTATAGATGCCCAGTTTCCATGGCACTGTCTCTCCTCTGCCTGTAGTTTTTTCTTGGACATTTCTTCTCCAGAAGTGATTTTCCACAGGAGCAATATGCTCAGAATCTATCGGAGTCAATGTCTCTGTCTTGGTTTTTGTCTCCTCTGTTTTCCTGCCACCTTTCTGGACATCAAGGCTGCCAGAACATCTGCTATGTCCTCTCCTTGTGAGAATGCCAATGGATTCTGAACTTGCCTTCCCTTCTTTCTTTCCACTCAGTATCTGCACAGGCAGTTTCAGCCAGAAACAACAAATTTCACTGGTGATGTAGAAACTGATTTTACTCCTCCTGAACAATCTTATCTGGTCATACAAAAATATCAGGTGATGGGAAGGCTGGGACCCAGAGGATCACTTTATTTTTTTCTTCTTCTTTTTGGTGATTATTTATTGCGTGACTTCATTGTTCTCCCCTAATTGTTAAATACTAGAGCTAATAAATGCTTCTGTAACAACGCAGATCCAGCGCTGTGCTATGCTAGAAAAGCCTAACCTCTCTTCAGGAACTTGCTACCATCTTGTTTTTATTATTGCTCTTTCCTGCTCCACAGTCACTTCTCCATTTCCTTCCCTACACAGTCCATACCTACAGCACAGGCTAAGTTCCTACTGGCATCAGTGATAAGTCTTAAGACTTTGCAATGGAGAACTGCAGAGCACACTGGTGGGGGAAACTTGCCCTTGGCTGCTGCATGCATGAGTCACTGCAACTGATATTTCAGATGCCCCAGATTATGACCTACTTTGCTGTGTATTTCACAGACAGAGTGAGTAAGGCATTTCAGAGGCCAATGCAAAATTACAAAAAACAGCATTTTCCGTGGTAGCAAGGAAGAAATGTATTCTTGAACATTAGATCAATTTTACAATTCTTATATCAATGATGAAAATTCCCTGAGGTCACTGTTGAAAGTCTACTGAAGATCTGAATTGATTTTCATAGGCTATAAATCAGACCTTTAGTCTTCAACTGAAATATGAGATGCCTGTTTCCATACATAAGGGTTCATCTAACTGATGAAAGATCAAATAGGCCTCCTTAAATTGCTTTATTGTTTGGCAAAATTACAGGATTTGTGGGTAATTTGTTCATTACCGGCACCAGAAGTACTGCTCTCAGTCTGTTCTGCAACCCCAGTAAGGAACAGGCCTCACAGACAGATGATCCTTTAAGCAAGTCTCTATGTGCTTTGCTGATACATCGTAAGTCCACTGAAGTCACTGGTAGCCTTTCATTGACTCTGATGGGCTTTCCATCACATTTTCTATATCTGATTTTCCACATATAAAATATGTTCTTTTTCTCCTAGTCTCCAGATCTTTTACATGCAGGTCCCGTGTGCAGAACAATCATTCCCTTCCCTACCTGTGGAGGGGAACTGAGTCCTCCCACAGCATTGTGTCCATGTCAAATCGGTCCTAGTTTATGAAAGCTGCAGAGGGCCAGAATAAAAGACCAGAATGGTTCCTCTTAACACTTGTGAATTTAACTGTTAAATAGTTAATAGTTAATTGGGATGATTGATGATGACATGTAGGCCCAGCTGTTTTTCAACCATTACTGGAATTTCTCTGATCCTACATATGTGTGTGGATTTATCCATTTAATTATCCATTTAGATGGAACCTGCCACTTAACTATCAAGTCTTAAAAGAGCTGGGGCACAGAATTTGAAGAAATTAAAAAAAAAATAAAAATGAAGTAAGCACACTGAAATCAACGCGGAGGCATCAGCTCTTTCAGGAACTGCAAGGTAAGTTTGTGGCTTGAATCCTCTTCAGATGTTTCTTAACCACTGCATGAATCTTGAGAAAGATCAGTGAGAGCTTAAAGAAATATATCTTCATGCCCTATAACACTGTAACACACCTGTGCTGGCCTCTTTGAAACCACGTGCTGTAACACAATGAGAACATCCATATGGGGAAATTCAATAAATATTAGCACTTTGATCTGTAATGCCCTTAAACAAAAAGACAAACAAAACAAAACCAAACCACAAAATACCACAACAGTTTCTACAGGAGAAAGAATCCCATACTCAGCTGCCTGCTTATTCTGTAAGTGAAAGGCTGAGAGAAGACACCACAGAAGGAAAACTCAGAATAAGAATGCTTATTATGCAAATGCGCTTCATTAATAAAGAAGATTAGACCACTCAAAAGATTCCATATGGATGCACATTGTGAGAAATAACATTTTTGCTTGCAATCAGCACTATACAAAGCCACTGGCAGCTCTGGAATTGTTTGTCAATATAAATGTGAGATGATGATTAGATATAAAAATTAAAAATATTAGCCTATTTCCATTATGCTGAAATTTAAAACATGCAGTTAAAAATATTTATTTTCAAGCTCCCTCATCAACATGAAATGATGGTTAGACTTCTAAGTATGTATGTTTTCAATTTTTAGCATTAATTAAATGGCCCTCAGCAACATGTATTTCATATCTATTATACTAAATTTCAGCTGATGGTAAGAGTATAATGTTTTAATTGGATAATAAAAATTCGAGCATGTTGGAATAATCAACCAAAGCAGGACGGCCTCTCTGAGTAGAAATTGGAAACTTCCTTTTATAAGTCACTGCCAAATATCTATGTGTAAAAATTGTACGGTTTTAACCTCGGAGTCCGTGTTTCACAACCTCAGAGAGCAACACTGGTAATTCTGCTAACTATTTTATGTGTAATTAGGAGCTTAATTTGGTTGCAAATCTATATTCTGGACCAGTATAAGAAATTTAAGCAATTTCACAATGATCACAGAGTGACATCACACTGCAGTGATTACTTAACGCTTCAATTTTTTTGCAGGACGTCAGCAGCAGCCTTTCCAAGACTTGTTGAGCAGGAAGGTTGACCCCAAAAATGCATGAAGCAAGAGTTTTGTCTAAAAGACACTAAAGCAGTGGAAAGTCTTAGAGTGATGGCTGAATGGGGAAATATTGGTAGTAGGAGTGTCGGACTGGATGACCTTGGAAGTCTTTTCCAATCTTGGTGATTCTATGATTTTAATGAGCTTTGCACTAAATAAAAATAAAAATTATCCTAGATGCATGGTTTGTTACAGAAAATGTTCACCCGGCATACCGTATCTTTCTTGGGTCTTATATTCATTTCTGCTATATTTAGGATAGAACTTTCAGAGTATGAATACGCAGAAATGGCTTATCAGTTATGTAATCAGAATTAGGAAGAGTTTAAGACGGAAATCAACCCCCTGGGACCGTACAAGCTCTCCTGCCATTGCTGCTGCTGCTAAGGAAGGGAGAGCTGATATCTATACTTTTAGTGCTATTCCAGTAACTATCCAGCTAAGCAGCTCCCAGACATAATGCACATTTGAAAAGCAGAAAAATGTCTGATGCATATGCTTAGATTCTGCAAATCCCATGATATTCTCACAATGAAAAGGCACTGGAAAATGGGCACTCTTGGTAAACGAAGCCTGAAGAACTGATCTACATACACATAAAGCAAGCACAGAGAACCACCTGATCATCAGTAGTGTGACTACAGCTGTCAGCTTCACAATCTTTCTTCCTCAGTGTCAGCAGAGAAAGTACTGTTAAACGTATAATGTACTCTCTGAAAATTACATCATTAAATACACACACAGGAATGATACATTCCCACACAGATTCTTTTTCTTCACATCCTTGCAATCTAATTTATAAAGTGAGATTTCGAAACAGGACAAATATTAACAAGGTTCTGCACTCTGCTGAACTTTTCTTCCTCCTTGTTACTAATTTCCTTTTCCTGTATATAGATACTTACGAATGAGACAACAAAGGAAGTCAGTTTGACATTTAATGTTCTGGGCAGGAATCACCAAGATGCTGCCAAAGAATTAATTAGAATTACAGCCACATAATAATGGCACTGAGAATAAATACCCATACACAGGTAACAAATTAACTCATTAATTCAAATAGTATATGATATTAAATAACTGTGTGGAAATAACAAACATTTTATATCTGCTTTAAATGTGAGCCCTATTTCTAATACAGAGCTCCCTTCCTTGGTTGTTCAAAATAATTACATTTTAATGGGATGTTAAATTTAAATGTATTGAAGAATCTGAGATAAATTGCTTGGAAACTTCCTAAAAGCACTTCAAAAAGATCCACGCACATTTTGAAGTCCTGCCATATTCATGAAAACATGAATCATGGAATAAAAGCTCTGAAAGCACTGGACGTACGTATTTTCACACATGTGTAAACAGATAAAAATGATGTGTACATACATATGTGAACTGCTTTAATTCTGATTAGCAGGAAGCATTCAGCTTTTAGCTGCCAACATGTGGCCTTCTGTTACTGTACTGTATAGGCCAAACTCCCTCTCATGGAAGCAGTAGCTCACCCTGAGAGCATCTGATGTCCTCTCAGGCTGCTGTGTGCGTCTGTGTCAGAAAGAAAGCCCATCAATCCATCCTAACACACGGGGAGGCCATGCACTTCTACCCTCTACTCAGTACCATACATAAATATCTCATTTTGCCTCTCTTAGAGCTGCTTCTGAGACATAATTTCAAGGAAAAGAAATGTTGTTCTCACTGCCTAATCTTGGCTGTATATGCCAAGCTGCTGCAAGTATTTGCTGCTAACAGTCCACTGGTGACAATACACACTGCCGAAATGAGGATATCACTCCTAAGTCCACGAGACATCTGGAAAAATTATTAACTGATCATTTTAATCCTCTGGAGTTTTAATTAAAACAAATTTTATAAGCATTGAGGTGCTAGGTGCTTTTGATTTACTAATGCAGTTGTTGGTAGCAGAAACCTAATCAGGAATTCATCTATAGTATACTGTAGGACCACTCTCGCTTTAGCAAAAGCCATGGTATACTCCTGAGGTACTGGTCAAAAATGGATTTCCCTCATTGAATTTATTGCAAATGACTTAGTGGATATTTTAAACAGTATCTAAAATGAAACAGATAACCACTAACCCCTTAAAAGGGAGACTTAGGTTAGGGCTAGGGACTGTCCTGTGTCTTTTACTGTGGAAAAGGTATTTCTTTAAACAACCCATCCTATTTTATGCTTTACATTAAAGAAAAAAAAAAGAGCTTATAAAGAAATGCTTTTGAGTACCTTCAGCTTTTTAGCATTTGGTCCACATGCACACTGCACACTCCTGTGTTCCTATGTTGCAGTAAACATACGCTGGGCTTTCTGCATAACAAAATGTATTCTAAACAAGTTAATCTGCAAGTTGAAAAATGGATAAATTATCTTCTATTATTGGTATTACAAGCACAGAAATCAGTTTGGCGTTTATCAGTTCAGTAGAACAGGTTCATCACAAGAATCAAACAGCAGCAATATACTTTTTTTTTTTTGTCAAAACATTCTACTGCATGATCACGAAACATAACAAGGGCATTTAAAGGCAAAAAAAAAATTAGGTTCTGCTTTAACATTGCAGTTATTCTGGCTGCCTTGACTATATATTTATATAATAAAATATATCTGAGCCTATATAATAATGATATCATAATCTTTTTAATACTAAGATCACCATTTTAATGACATTAATGAGAAGTATGTCCCTGCAGTTCTCTTACACATATATATTGTGCCCAAGAATGGCTACACACATTAAAAGAAAGTGTAAACACTTTGAAGTTAGCAATTACAGAGAAAACGGTATATAGGTTTTTTAATTATTATTATTTTCCTGACCATCCTTGTCCATAGCTACTTCATAAGCTAAAACATAAAGTATGTTCCTTTATTATAATTGTTTTTCCATGTAATATGCCATTCTGTTACATAAACTCCAATAGCATTTGTGTGTGCAACAGAATCACGTAAGTTAAAGTTACAGGAGTGACTTTTTGGTGTTTACCTGAAAAAATATCCTTGGAAAAACAACAACAACAACAACAAAAAACCTCTATCAAAGAGGATGAATAACAATTTGCAAGCTACTGGACAAATTTTCAGTTGATCAATAAGGCTAAAACGATTTGTAAGTTGAGAAGATTGCCAGTAAATCTTCTTTAAGTGTTCTCCTTCATGGAGATGATGTAAGGGGAACTTGAAGAACAACAAAGGTGTTTTGCTTCCACAGCAAGGGGAAGGAACCAGTGAGCCAAGACAGGCTTATAGACTTCAGCATAATTTGCTATTTCAGGTGAAGGAAGCCAATGAGCTGGGATAGGCCTTGACATAATACTGCGCAACAGTGGAAAGGGGCCATTAAAGCCAAGATGGGCCTTGGTATAATTTCTGCTAACCCTGCGAAAATACATTTGGCATTACTGGTGGTGAGACAAGAACTCACCACATTGCTGAATTAGCATAACTATAGGGCCTGAGAGTATCTATAAACTGCAGCGGAACTGCTGAACTAACAAATGGCTGATTTAACACAATAAATAGCACATAGGAAAAATAATGCAGTAACAGCATCATTAAGACAGCTGCAGAATGAGGGAGAAAGGAACTGCTCTAAAACACTACTGCTTTTGGAATATAGAAATCAAAATTATGTATGGGATATTGAAAAGGGGAAACATGAGAGTCACTTTCGGAACAGTTTCCCAGGGAAACATTTACAGGACAAGGGCAGAGCGACCACAGGGGAAAGCCCTCAGCAAAAGCACTGACCTACCACGGGGAACTGAGGAAGCAAGGAACAGAGGCAGTGGGCTCACAGGGGATAAGACAACTCGGAAAACCACCACAGCAAACAACAGGTCAGCAATAAAAGCCTTGGCAGGTAAGAACCAAGAAACTCCTTCCCAGCACTGGGGAGCACCGCCATGGCCGTGGGCACTGCTGCCAACACTGCAATGCCTGCAGTTGGCTGCTTGCAGCCATCTGCTGCCATTACTGCCCAGCATTAATGACTATTGAGCATCCACAGCAGTCTCGTAATTACCTCAGCATCCTAATTGTCTGTTGTTATTGATTATTTAAAGCTATCCATCTCACAGTTAAACATTGCTAAAGCTCAGTTGCATTTCACACCACCGTTAAATTTCTATAAGCTATTAATCAATGCAGGTTTTAAAGAGGTGTCTTATATGCTCCATGTAGTTACGGACTCTTTATTCACTTTATAATCCATTGTCCAAACCCCTCCTTCTCTCCTAAAAGGCCAAATTAAGGAAAACCAGTTGGCTCTGCGCATAGAAAGTGCCTCCTTCAGACGCACTGTGAATGAAAGACAAACAGCTCATCAGCTCGCGACCAAGATTTGAGCTCATGCAGAGGGCAGAAATACAGAGGAAGAGTGCAATATATGAATTGTGCCACTGTGAAAGACAGAGATCATAGCAAAAAAGAAGAAAGGAGGAGCAAACAGCCAGCAGCATGAGGGCAGCGCCGCACGGCGCCTGAAGCCCGGCGGCCATTTTGTGGTTTCTCGCTGTCCACACCTATCTTAAGTGGCGATTAATGTGATTTTTGATGTTTCTTTTATTATTATTTATTGTTATTATTATTATTTTACGCAAATGGAGTCTGTGTTGTGTGCGGTAGCAACAGGAAAGTTGTCTTGTCTTTCTAACTTCCATCAAATCTTATAAACAGAAGAAAAAAACATTTTCACACAATAAATTCTGTTGCGAAAGTGCTACTCACTTTTCAGGAATAAATCCTCCGAACAGTTAGATTGCTTCTTTCACATTTGCACCCACTCCGATTTTCTTCGGAGAAGGAAATTTCAGCACTACATTCAAAATAGATCACAATTATCTATATTTTATAGTCTGCCACTTAGAAGAGTTGTATAATATTAAGCAAAATTGACACAAAGACATCTGGCAACACTCAATGCAGAGAAAATCAAGTTTTCTGCTGTGCCTTGGTCTCTTTCATTAAATCTGTTTACAGTCTCTGTCACTATGAGGTAACATGGAAAAAAGAGTGGAAGAAACTGAGTGTTTTTTTCTTTATTTATCATATACTTAACATTGTTGCACGAGCCAGTTCTGAAATCCTGCCTTGAAGCTGCTCGCTTGTGACCAGGTGTTTTCCCAGTGAGCTGTATTTACTCACTGACTGGGGCCAGCAGTTGGCCCAGGCCCTTCTTACAGCCATGATACCATAGGGTGTTAGGTGACGCTTCCAGGAAACAAGCAATTTCTTTAGTCTGTGTTTAACTATTGTTTTTCTTTCTCCAAATGCTGTTGGTCAGAGGCCACAAGGCATGAGAAGGGTGCTCTATTTAACAGTAGATGCACTAGTGTCACTAGAATCAGCTCACTGATTATCTCCCTGTAGAGCACCAGGTGAGAACCTGAAGTTCATTAAAACTGCAGCTTTGACTAGCTTGGCTGGAAATTACTATATGGGACTTATTACATAATGTATTCCTCTGATGTATATTTTACTTATCATAGATTATGAATGAATAGAAGTATGATTTTAGATAAAGGGATGGAAGGTAAATGTCAGCTGATGATAATAGTCTCTGTATCAACATAACTTCTCATATTGACTCTGTAGAGCTGTCCCCTGAGGCTAGATCTGGCAGGCTGTGTTTTATGGAACAGTTTAGGTGTATATTTGATAACCAACTATCCTAATTAGTTCAGACATTATCAGTCTTCTTGATCATTTTGGTTCCTTTCCAATCTCTGTTGATGTCTGTGAGAAAAGCTTTGTTATTGTCAAGGGAAAGTAGATCATATTTCAGCCTCTCTATCTTGCATTTAGTAGCTGATATTAGTTTATCTTACAGACAGGGAAAGTTCCCAGTTTTAGAAAAGAAACAAGGATAATGATTCTGTCCATCCATTTTCTTTTTTTCCAGGCAGCTCCAAGTGATCAGGATATTAAAAACTGGCACAAGTAACAATCTTTCTGGCCATCTAATAATTTATCATGACAGTCAGATTTGAGGATAGCAGTAGGACAAGGCTGATTTCAAGTTACTAATGTTTCCTCCACCTGGAATTTTTATTCTAGTTTCTGTAAATAAAACTAACAAATTCCATATTTCTCCATTTAATTTATTATTACTGTTATGCTTCTTCACGCCTCTTATAGCATTTCTTTTTTGAAGTGTATATTTTCATGTCTTTTTTCAATTCTTATAGAAATAATTTATTCTCCTACCAGAAGCAAACTATTTACTAAGCTCATACACTGCCATTATTATTATTATCAGTATTAGTAATGGAATCATTATCATTCTCATCACTAAAAGTTAGCTCATTATCTGATAAGTCAAAATTTCCTCCCAAAGATTTTGAGGTATTTGATTTTCCTCATTTGTATTCTCAGAAGTCATTTCTTCCTCAGTTGCTGAAGATGAAAACGCACCTTCCATATGTAAGCTGCCATTCCCTTCATTATGCAGCTTTGATTATTAATTTTTCTTTTCTCCTTCGCAGCACAGAAAGCCAAGAATAACTGTGTTTTCAACTGGTTTGTGGCACCCATGAGATTTCCTTTCAAAAACAGCTACTAGGGGTAAAGTTGTGATTATACAGACTCGAGACAACTATTGATTAAATCTGTGGGAGCTGATAAGACTGATAGTTGAACCATAGAGTTTTCTGGTAAGCAGGTTCTTGGGGAATAAACTTTGGGAAGAATTTCAAATAATAGTATTAGTGACAAGTTGGCCTTTCACAAGCGCAAAAGATGAAATAACGTCTTCATGCTCTCAAAACTCATTTTCTCACCAATACTGACATAGCCAAAACCTAGCCTGAACTCCCATTAGCTAAAAGAGTTAGACCATCTCACACAAGGCTGCCAAGGTGGACATCACCACTTCTATGAGTCTAAATTCTGTAGACATATGTTCTAAAATTTGTCTCTTCATAGAGTGCAACTCTGTGACTTTCTTTGATCATCACTAGTCAGCAGCTCTAGTACGATGAGGTCATACTTTGTCCAGTTTTCTTACAGCAGGTTTCATTTAGTCTCCATCTTATTTCTCCTTGACACTGTACAGGAGGTGAGATTTTCTTTCTCAGAACTGTTTGATATGGGGACTCTGATCTTTAAGGCACATGGTCTCTATCTTTTTCTCATACTTCTTTGTATAAATGGGGTCAGAGATAAAATTATACAATGAGAAGTGCCAAGCACACTGAATACATAGGATACTTGGGAATAAAACGTAATCAGTTTAAGGTAGGAGAAGTGCTGTTTTCTTTTTGTTACTTACTCAGGCTTTGTTCCTAACTGCTTTTTTCTTACCAAGAGATATTTCTGATGATGTGATACAGAAAACCACCCGATGTGTGAATTGTAAGCGGTCTTTTAAAATTCAATTAACTTTATTTAATTAGATTCATGCATTTGTAATATCAAGGAGTCACATTACTGAAAATTAGCTTTAGTGATGCTCTTCTAATATTACTGCACAGCTATTTGTTGCCAAATGTAAAGAAAGCTAATTACTGGAGTTGGTCTCCCACACAGCTAATGCTGCTTCAACCATCTTCCTGCATGTGACACAAAATTATGCATGCATGCTACTAAATTGTGTTTTAAATCTGAGATATCCGATCCCTTTAGAAAACGGAGCAATTCTATTTGTTTAGCCTGGGACATCAAAGACAGAGAAAGAATTCAGATATCTGATTTCCATTTATTTCTCAGAGAGATTATAACTCTCTGTACAAACACAAATTATGCCAAAAAATAGGCCTTTGCATGTGCTATCTCAGCATCAGGCAACCAGTCATGCCACAGTATCAGGCAGATCTCTCTCACTGAAGTTTATAAATAGAAAACACCATATTTGTCCAATGTACTGAGCAAGGACTAGTTAGTATTCCATTCAGTTAGCATTTCAGAGGAGAAATCCAGATTGGTACCATGCTTGGAAGCTTCTCCCAGGAAACTAACACATATTTGAAAGATATGAATATTTTTACAGATATCATAGCTGATTTCTCCAAGTAGGAAAAAGTGTGGCTTTAAAATATCACACATGTTAAAAGCAAATTTAGTATATAGAAACAAAAGTAATCAGTTTCAGTGCCACTGGAACTATGGCCTGAGCTGAAAGATTGTAACCAAGCCATGACAATTTTTAAAGATTCAGGGAAATATGTTTCATTATCCCTACATTGGCAACACTGAACCTGAAAATGACATTGAATTTTCTTAATGGGAGTTTATATAGTTTATATTTTCTTTACATTTTGCTCTAAGTTGTAGACTGGTCAAGATTGAAACGCAACATGAAGAATGGTCCAAACTGTGGCAATTTAAGTGCAAATTTATACCTGCTTTAGGAAGATGCAAGGCAGAATGCATACAGAATGTTATGCATTTTTGTTCAGTTCCAGCAGAACTGTAATAGATTACTGTTTTTCATGAAAAAACTCATACTTCATATGTAACTTCTGTATCTTTCAGTGCTGACCAACCTGCAGAGTACAGCATTTGGGCTGAATTATACGCTTGGATGAAAACAATGAGAAACAGGAAAAAAAAATGAAAACAGGTAGAAGAATACAGAAAATCAATGCTAGCTAGAAACAAGCAAACAAACACAACAACCAACAAATGGGAAAAAGAAAAAAAAGCATTTAAATTCTATAAAGCCTGAAAAACTCTACCAGAACTATGTACATATCTGCTAAGGTAAGCAACTACCATTGTAAAATTAACATTGACTTCACAATGTGCAATACATCTGGAAGAACACCATACCACACCTATGTTTAACTGTAAATTTTAGGAAAATTCAATTTAAGTTGAGGTTTTCCTGAAAGAGTGACAGGAAGAGCACTGGTTGCACACTGGTCACAATGACAAGACCTACAGAAGCAGAACAGTGGGTAGCTCCCTAGGATTTCTCAGGTTCCTGCTTCTGCCCACTGAGTTGGATGTCTTGCCTGAGAGCTACCTATCTAACAGCTTTTAGAGTTTGTTGTAGACCATAATACATTTCTGCACTGCAACTTGGTAATGCCTAACTGATCCTAGTTGCTATTTTATGTCCCAGCGACATTCACTGCACACCTCAGTTCTTGTGAGAACAGCAAACATTTAATATTACAAACCTGTTTCAATATGAAATAAAACACAGAAAAGTAGTGTTACAATTTTGCATTATGAGTTAACCACACAACTAATTTTCCCCTTTATTTTATCTCAGCTAGACCAAAGTACATTGCCAGTGTTTCTGCTTATACTGTAATTATACAACACAAAAAGTTCTTACCTGCATACTCTTGCAGCTTGGATTAAACTGTACCAAAATGCCTCATCTGTTAATGACAGGTTTTTCTAGAGTTGACTGAAGAGTTCTTGAAAATACTGAATGAAAAGACCTTTAAGCCTGATAACCTTCCAGTAAAAACATCTATTTCTTAAATCTCTTCAGAAAAGGAGCAATGTTACAGAATGTCAGCCATACTTCTTCACCTAACAGAGGCAATAGGGATTTAACAGAAGACATTTACAAGAATTTTTGTTGTCTGTTATTCTTTTTGCTAGTGCAACATGAAATATTTTTGAGTTAGATCTCAGAACTAGATATTTTTTATGAACAGTTCTTAAAAAAAAATAAAAAAATTAAAAAAACAACAGATGGAAGTTTTGTTAGCATTATTGAACATAACACAGAGAAGACTAACAGCAAACCTGAGATAAGAATTCTGAAGTAGACACCAAAGATTTTGCTCTATTTTATTTTATATAACCATAGGATACAGGTCTATGAACTGAAATAAGTTATATATAAAAAAAGGCTTTCCCCGATATTTGCAGTGAGGAAGATGATCTCATAGAGACTTTTGGGAAAACTGTGTGTCAAAACATACAGCCAACTAGCAAAACTGTAAAAAATGAACATTTATACATCATTTAACAATAGCAAATTAATTAGTTTTGAGTTCTAAATAAAGGCACTAAAATACAACTGCATTAAGCATGGCACAGAAACATAAACACAGCAAAAATGAATTATTCTTCCAGATAAACCTGTGGTGAAGAGAAAATTGTTTTTCTGTTGAATAGAACAGTGGACTAGAAATCTTGGTGGCTTTTTTTTCTGAGTTCTCATGAATGACCCTGGGAGTTGCACTTCCACTTAATTTCTCCATGTGTTTAATGGAACAGTAACACTTACCACATGTGATAGATTACTTACCAAACCCAAAAGCCAGAATAACTCTATGTAGCTTTCCAGTTGCTCCAGATATTGTCCCTCTGTGCAATTCCATTTGCTTTGACATAATGCTCCACAAGTTTCAGACTTTTCAAGTATCACCTATAGATTCAATCACTTTTAGTTTTTAAATAGCTTCTCTACCCTTCATTTAGAAAGGAAAAATATGAAAAAGGTTTACTATCATGTAGTACTGAAATGTACTAAAACTGCCAGGAGAGAAATGGTCTTTGACTTTCAAATATATATTACAGTATATTTTCCTTTCTTGCCATATATGCATCTCATAAATTATATTATGATGTCATTATACCTGCAGAATGATTTTGATCTTATGCACTGAGCATCATGTTCTAGTATTAATAGTTTTTGTTCTTAAAAGCAATCAAGAAACACAGCCGGTCATGCTGAAAGATACATTCCTAGAGTGCCTTCACTCATTCAAAAAAAATTACAGTTTGAAAACAGTAGCAAAAAAAATTCATATCTTTATTTTTAAACACTGAATTAGGGCTGGGACTGTAAATAAATAAATAAATAAATCTGCACAACTGCCTTCTTCTATTCTTCTAATACGGTAGAAAAGGCTTGAATTGGAAGGATTATTTATCACTGGACTAAGAGTATGAGTGCAGTCATTTATTTTCACATCTGTTTTAAGAAGTAAAGATGTAGCTAAGTCTATCATGTTGAAGGGTATTGCATAGGAAGTTTTTCATGAAGTGTAATATCTTCAATTCCTGACAAACAAGGCTTGTTCTAAAATTCTAGCATTGTAAAATATCACAAATTACCTTGGCAATAGGATGACTTTATATACAGTGTTTAATACCAGGAAGAAAAGGAACAATGCAGTGAATAAGAAAGGACTGATCTGGAACACAGGAATATATTTGCTGAGGTAATATAGCACCAGATTACCAAGGCATCCCCATGCACTGACAAGAAGAATAGCACAAGGAAAGGAAGAGGAATGCTTTATGCTGGAGAAATTCATTGAGAGATGATAATAAAATGTAACTTCCAATATTAAAGAGATGCTTTATTTGGTCAAAATCAGTAGATTTTTCTCAGGAAAGAATTTGATTCAAGCTACTTAACAATATCAATGTAATACTTCATTTGTATGGGAGTGAAAAAGAAAGCAGTAATGGAAAGTGTCATTAGAATAGTGTCAAGCCACAGTGTCCTTGAAACATAGCAGAAAACTTCTGCAGGAATTTAAATTACACCAGAATAGAATCTATACATAAAGAACTACAAAAGAAAAAGAAATAGAAACAAGCAAGCTAGTGCTCAGTAAATGATTATTTGATTATTTTTGTGTCTCTCTTGCTTAGAATAGAGCAACTTCATTATAAGTTTAGGAGCAATACAAAGTTACATGTGACGAGATAAAGTATTCAAATCTAAAGCTAGAGGTTTCAGAGAAACTCCTTTCTCCTCCAGACTGAATCATGCTAGCATCAGGAGCCACTGGTTTCCTCTTCCTTTAAAATCATTATGCTTACAGGTGACAAGAGTGGGCTCTGAGCTATTCCTTTAGTTCTATCCTTCTTCAATGGATTAATTTGTATTTTATTTTGCAGATGGTGCTGTACTTAGATTAGGTGCCAAGTTGGAATTTAACTTTAGGATTATTAAAATAATTATTTAAAGAATAACCAAAGACATAATCCTAGAAAAATAATAATAAACACATATATATATTCATATATATATACACAACTAGAGCTCTTTGCGAGTACTGTGTGATAAGAAAACACTATTGTATGTCTTGAGCCAGTATATTTCTCTTATGCTATTGCCTAAAGCACAATCACAGAGCAAAGAAATGAGAAATTTTAAAGGCTACTGAACACTGGCAATGTGAAATCAGCACCTGATTATTTAGCACAGGTTCTTAGAATGATATGTAGGGAAGATGCAGCGCTCAAGGACTCCCTGCACATATTTGTAATTGTAGCATTTGCTAAGCTACTGTGTAACACAACAGCCTGAAACAGAAAAATGAAGCTTTCCTGAATCCCTCTGAGGTGACTCTTACAGTTTGTTTCTTTTCCAACGCATCATTATCTTTTCTTGTATCTGCTTCCAGGCTCTGATACAAAATGCTGACCGTGGCTGTTTTCACAGTTGTGCTTTTCCATCTCTATTTCTTAAAATCAAGTAGAATTCCAAACAGTTTAATGAATTAAACACCCTCCATTTCTATCAGTTTCACTGGATGATAACAGCATTTAGTCACTCTGAGATCCACAAACTGAGCTGAAATGTCTACTAAATTGAATGAAGTTCAACCTTGAGGACTAGTTTCAGTTTGCTTTATTTTAAAATCAAAGCATAGACATTTATTTGAATTTCACTGTGCCCCTCTGAACACTTGAGGATTTGGATGATTCTAACTTACTTGGAGGAATCTACCTTACTTTATCTGTATCAGTTATTAATTCCTCTTAAGAAAATTATTCCACAACAAACAGCATCAGTGCTGTGCTAGAAGTTTATGAGGAAGTCTTGGCCCTCTTCTATAAGGAAAGATTTGGAAACGTATCACAACAGAGTGCTAGGACCATGGACACATTGCAGGGAAATGACATGCTCTTCCACCTTAGATGATTTAACAGAAGAAAGAATGACCTCTTCTCAAGATGCTGCTGTCAAGGGCACAATAGCTCCACTGAAATTAAATTCTAATAGTAACACAGGGAGAAATGTCAACTGTAAATCAAGGAGGTTGTTTAGTTCAGCTTGCTAGAAGGCTCGGACTGGTCTGAAATTTCATGTCATGTTGCCAGATTTATAATGATATGAGTGGGTACAGAGTCTGATCTGCCATCTTTGATCTGATAAAATATTCAGGCACATCATTTTCAACTTTAAATGTCCACGTCCCCTCTTTCAGAATCAAATTCTTCCCTGATGATACGAAGGCCAGAGAGATTCCACTGACTTTTACAGGCTTTTCCCATTTACTCCACAGTCAGAGGAGTGACTGTAGATTTAAATCAGTGTAATTGGGAGTAAAAGTTGGCTTTTTAAGTCTCCTACTTCTATTTTTAAAATCTTCTCTGTCAAGTTTCATAAAGTCAGATGTGAAGATGAATTTATTGTTCAAGCTTCTTTTTCCTCCAGGCAAAAAGCTTAATCATTTTTTTCTACTGACCTTGTCTCGTCTAAAGATGAGTCAATGAATCAAGTTATGAATGATATATCATGAATAAATGATTTATGCCTGGTCAGATCAAATATGATGTATTACTTAGGTCCTTGAGTATTATTGCATATAAAGATTTATCTGAAGTGTCATACAATTGGTCAGGGAGAGAATTCTTAAGTCTTTGTATATCCTCTTGAAGAAAAAGAAAAAAAAAAATGGAAAAA